>JAJOZX010022539.1:0-14260 GCA_023014485.1 Bathynomus jamesi
GTTTATGGTCTCATTTGCGCCCATACGGCATACAGCCATTTAAAGTTTGAATTTTCTCCTTTGAAATTACATAAGTACTAAGTTAGGTTTAAATGTTCTTATCCTTTCCACGCACTTCTTATGATTGTTTAGCAAGTTTGCTCAATAGTGCGGTTTTTAACGCTGACTTAGAAAATGCAACTTATTTTTTGCCGAATTGACTACTTAAACAGTTAGGCCTTTTAAATTTTGAATTTTCTCTTTGAAATTAACTAAGTATTAGGTTAAGTTTATGGGGTCTTATCCTTTCCACGCATTTTTTTCGATTTTTTCACAAATTTGCTCAATAGTGCAGATTAATACGCTCATTTAGAAAATGCAATTCACATTTTGCAGGAATGAACACTTAAAAAGTTACAGCCATTTAAATTTTGAATTTTTTCCTTTGAAATCATCTAAGTATTAAGTTACATTTAAGTGGTCTTATCCTTTCCACACATTCCTTAAGGCTGCTTAGCAAATTTGCTCAATAGTGCGGTTTTTAACGCTGATTAAGAAAATGTAATTCATATTTTCCTGAAATGAATACTTGAAAAGTTAACACCATTTAAATTTGAATTTTCTCTTTTGAAATTAATTAAGTATTAAGTTACATTTAAGTGGTCTTATCCTTTCCACACATTTCTTAAGGCTGCTTAGCAAATTTGCTCAATAGTGCAATTTTATACGCTGATTTAGAAAATGCAACTTATTTTTTTGCATAATTTAATAATTAAAAAGTTACAGCCATTTAAATTTTGAATTTTCTCCTTCGAAATTAGCTAAGTATTATCTTAGGATTATAGAGTCTCATCCTTTCCACGCACTTCATTAGATTCTTTCACAAATTTGCTCAATAGTGCAGTTTTTAACGCTGTTTTAGAAAATGCAACGTATATTTTGCAGAAATGAATACTTAGAACGTTACAGCCATTTAAATTTTGGATTTTCTCCTTTGAAGTTAACTAAGTATTAGGTTAAGTTTATGGTGTCTTATCATTAACAAGCACTTCTTTTGATTTTTTCGCAAATTTGCTCAATAGTGCAGTTTTATACGCTCATTTAGAAAATGCAACTCGTTTTTGGTAGAAATGAAAACTTAAAAAGTTACAGCCATTTAAAATTTTAATTTTCTCCTTCGAAATTAACTAAGTATTAATTTAAGAATATGGGGCTTACCATTTCAACGCACTTTCGATTTTTTTCGCAAATTTGCTCAATAGTGCAGTTTTATACGCTGATTTAGAAAATGCAACTTATTTTTTGCACAAATGAATCCCTAAAAAGTTCGAGTCATTTAAGTTTTCAATTTTCTCCTTTGAAGTTAACTAAAAATTAGGTTAGTTTATGGGGTCTTATCCTTTCCACGCACTTCTTTCAATTTTTTCATAAATTTGCTCAATAGTGCAGTGTTTTAGGTTACATTTAAGGTTACATTTAAGTGGTCTTATCCTTCCACGCACTTTCGATTTTTTCGCAAATTTGCTCAATAGTGCAGTCTTATACTCTGATTTAGAAAATGCAAATTTTTTTTGCAGAAATGAATACTTAACCCTTTCATACCTGATTTTCGTTTACTTTTCATGCCACAAAAATACACTTGTTATATCTCCAGAATGACTAAAATCTCAAAAGTTTATGGTCTCATTTGCGCCCATACGGCATACAGCCATTTAAAGTTTGAATTTTCTCCTTTGAAATTACATAAGTACTAAGTTAGGTTTAAATGTTCTTATCCTTTCCACGCACTTCTTATGATTGTTTAGCAAGTTTGCTCAATAGTGCGGTTTTTAACGCTGACTTAGAAAATGCAACTTATTTTTTGCCGAATTGACTACTTAAACAGTTAGGCCTTTTAAATTTTGAATTTTCTCTTTTGAAATTAACTAAGTATTAGGTTAAGTTTATGGGGTCTTATCCTTTCCACGCATTTTTTTCGATTTTTTCACAAATTTGCTCAATAGTGCAGATTAATACGCTCATTTAGAAAATGCAATTCACATTTTGCAGGAATGAACACTTAAAAAGTTACAGCCATTTAAATTTTGAATTTTTTCCTTTGAAATCATCTAAGTATTAAGTTACATTTAAGTGGTCTTATCCTTTCCACACATTCCTTAAGGCTGCTTAGCAAATTTGCTCAATAGTGCGGTTTTTAACGCTGATTAAGAAAATGTAATTCATATTTTCCTGAAATGAATACTTGAAAAGTTAACACCATTTAAATTTTGAATTTTCTCTTTTGAAATTAATTAAGTATTAAGTTACATTTAAGTGGTCTTATCCTTTCCACACATTTCTTAAGGCTGCTTAGCAAATTTGCTCAATAGTGCAATTTTATACGCTGATTTAGAAAATGCAACTTATTTTTTGCATAATTTAATAATTAAAAAGTTACAGCCATTTAAATTTTGAATTTTCTCCTTCGAAATTAGCTAAGTATTATCTTAGGATTATAGAGTCTCATCCTTTCCACGCACTTCATTAGATTCTTTCACAAATTTGCTCAATAGTGCAGTTTTTAACGCTGTTTTAGAAAATGCAACGTATATTTTGCAGAAATGAATACTTAGAACGTTACAGCCATTTAAATTTTGGATTTTCTCCTTTGAAGTTAACTAAGTATTAGGTTAAGTTTATGGTGTCTTATCATTAACAAGCACTTCTTTTGATTTTTTCGCAAATTTGCTCAATAGTGCAGTTTTATACGCTCATTTAGAAAATGCAACTCGTTTTTGGTAGAAATGAAAACTTAAAAAGTTACAGCCATTTAAAATTTTAATTTTCTCCTTCGAAATTAACTAAGTATTAATTTAAGAATATGGGGCTTACCATTTCAACGCACTTTCGATTTTTTTCGCAAATTTGCTCAATAGTGCAGTTTTATACGCTGATTTAGAAAATGCAACTTATTTTTTGCACAAATGAATCCCTAAAAAGTTCGAGTCATTTAAGTTTTCAATTTTCTCCTTTGAAGTTAACTAAAAATTAGGTTAGTTTATGGGGTCTTATCCTTTCCACGCACTTCTTTCAATTTTTTCATAAATTTGCTCAATAGTGCAGTGTTTTAGGTTACATTTAAGGTTACATTTAAGTGGTCTTATCCTTCCACGCACTTTCGATTTTTTCGCAAATTTGCTCAATAGTGCAGTCTTATACTCTGATTTAGAAAATGCAAATTTTTTTTGCAGAAATGAATACTTAACCCTTTCATACCTGATTTTCGTTTACTTTTCATGCCACAAAAATACACTTGTTATATCTCCAGAATGACTAAAATCTCAAAAGTTTATGGTCTCATTTGCGCCCATACGGCATACAGCCATTTAAAGTTTGAATTTTCTCCTTTGAAATTACATAAGTACTAAGTTAGGTTTAAATGTTCTTATCCTTTCCACGCACTTCTTATGATTGTTTAGCAAGTTTGCTCAATAGTGCGGTTTTTAACGCTGACTTAGAAAATGCAACTTATTTTTTGCCGAATTGACTACTTAAACAGTTAGGCCTTTTAAATTTTGAATTTTCTCTTTTGAAATTAACTAAGTATTAGGTTAAGTTTATGGGGTCTTATCCTTTCCACGCATTTTTTTCGATTTTTTCACAAATTTGCTCAATAGTGCAGATTAATACGCTCATTTAGAAAATGCAATTCACATTTTGCAGGAATGAACACTTAAAAAGTTACAGCCATTTAAATTTTGAATTTTTTCCTTTGAAATCATCTAAGTATTAAGTTACATTTAAGTGGTCTTATCCTTTCCACACATTTTAAGGCTGCTTAGCAAATTTGCTCTAGCAATTGCTCAGTGCGGTTTTTAACGCTGATTAAGAAAATGTAATTCATATTTTCCTGAAATGAATACTTGAAAAGTTAACACCATTTAAATTTTGAATTTTCTCTTTTGAAATTAATTAAGTATTAAGTTACATTTAAGTGGTCTTATCCTTTCCACACATTTCTTAAGGCTGCTTAGCAAATTTGCTCAATAGTGCAATTTTATACGCTGATTTAGAAAATGCAACTTATTTTTTTGCATAATTTAATAATTAAAAAGTTACAGCCATTTAAATTTTGAATTTTCTCCTTCGAAATTAGCTAAGTATTATCTTAGGATTATAGAGTCTCATCCTTTCCACGCACTTCATTAGATTCTTTCACAAATTTGCTCAATAGTGCAGTTTTTAACGCTGTTTTAGAAAATGCAACGTATATTTTGCAGAAATGAATACTTAGAACGTTACAGCCATTTAAATTTTGGATTTTCTCCTTTGAAGTTAACTAAGTATTAGGTTAAGTTTATGGTGTCTTATCATTAACAAGCACTTCTTTTGATTTTTTCGCAAATTTGCTCAATAGTGCAGTTTTATACGCTCATTTAGAAAATGCAACTCGTTTTTGGTAGAAATGAAAACCTAAAAAGTTACAGCCATTTAAAATTTTAATTTTCTCCTTCGAAATTAACTAAGTATTAATTTAAGAATATGGGGCTTACCATTTCAACGCACTTTCGATTTTTTTCGCAAATTTGCTCAATAGTGCAGTTTTATACGCTGATTTAGAAAATGCAACTTATTTTTTGCACAAATGAATCCCTAAAAAGTTTGAGTCATTTAAGTTTTCAATTTTCTCCTTTGAAGTTAACTAAAAATTAGGTTAGTTTATGGGGTCTTATCCCTTCCACGCACTTCTTTCAATTTTTTCATAAATTTGTTCAATAGTGCAGTGTTTTAGGTTACATTTAAGATTACATTTAAGTGGTCTTATCCTTCCACGCACTTTCGATTTTTTCGCAAATTTGCTCAATAGTGCAGTCTTATACTCTGATTTAGAAAATGCAAATTTTTTTTGCAGAAATGAATACTTAACCCTTTCATACCTGATTTTCGTTTACTTTTCATGCCACAAAAATACACTTGTTATATCTCCAGAATGACTAAAATCTCAAAAGTTTATGGTCTCATTTGCGCCCATACGGCATACAGCCATTTAAAGTTTGAATTTTCTCCTTTGAAATTACATAAGTACTAAGTTAGGTTTAAATGTTCTTATCCTTTCCACGCACTTCTTATGATTGTTTAGCAAGTTTGCTCAATAGTGCGGTTTTTAACGCTGACTTAGAAAATGCAACTTATTTTTTGCCGAATTGACTACTTAAACAGTTAGGCCTTTTAAATTTTGAATTTTCTCTTTTGAAATTAACTAAGTATTAGGTTAAGTTTATGGGGTCTTATCCTTTCCACGCACTTCTTTCAATTTTTTCATAAATTTGCTCAATAGTGCAGTGTTTTAGGTTACATTTAAGGTTACATTTAAGTGGTCTTATCCTTCCACGCACTTTCGATTTTTTCGCAAATTTGCTCAATAGTGCAGTCTTATACTCTGATTTAGAAAATGCAAATTTTTTTGGCAGAAATGAATACTTAACCCTTTCATATCTGATTTTCGTTTACTTTTCATGCCACAAAAATACACTTGTTATATCTCCAGAATGACTAAAATCTCAAAAGTTTATGGTCTCATTTCCGCCCATACGGCACACAGCCATTTAAAGTTTGAATTTTCTCCTTTGAAATTACATAAGTACTAAGTTAGGTTTAAATGTTCTTATCCTTTCCACTCACTTCTTATGATTGTTTAGCAAGTTTGCTCAATAGTGCGGTTTTTAACGCTGACTTAGAAAATACAACTTATTTTTTGCCGAATTGACTACTTAAACAGTTAGGCCTTTTAAATTTTGAATTTTCTCTTTTGAAATTAACTAAGTATTAGGTTAAGTTTATGGGGTCTTATCCTTTCCACGCATTTTTTTCGATTTTTTCACAAATTTGCTCAATAGTGCAGATTAATACGCTCATTTAGAAAATGCAATTCACATTTTGCAGGAACGAACACTTAAAAAGTTACAGCCATTAAATTTTGAATTTTTTTCCTTTGAAATCATCTAAGTATTAAGTTACATTTAAGTGGTCTTATCCTTTCCACACATTCCTTAAGGCTGCTTAGCAAATTTGCTCAATAGTGCGGTTTTTAACGCTGATTAGAAAATGTAATTCATATTTTCCTGAAATGAATACTTGAAAAGTTAACACCATTTAAATTTTGAATTTCTCTTTTGAAATTAATTAAGTATTAATTACATTTAAGTGGTCTTATCCTTTCCACACATTTCTTAAGGCTGCTTAGCAAATTTGCTCATAGTGCAATTTTATACGCTGATTTAGAAAATGCAACTTATTTTTTGCATAATTTAATAATTAAAAAGTTACAGCCATTTAAATTTTGAATTTTCTCCTTCGAAATTAGCTAAGTATTATCTTAGGATTATAGAGTCTCATCCTTTCCACGCACTTCATTAGATTCTTTCACAAATTTGCTCAATAGTGCAGTTTTTAACGCTGTTTTAGAAATGCAACGTATATTTTGCAGAAATGAATACTTAGAACGTTACAGCCATTTAAATTTTGGATTTTCTCCTTTGAAGTTAACTAAGTATTAGGTTAAGTTTATGGTGTCTTATCATTAACAAGCACTTCTTTTGATTTTTTCGCAAATTTGCTCAATAGTGCAGTTTTATACGCGCATTTAGAAAATGCAACTCGTTTTTGGTAGAAATGAAAACCTAAAAAGTTACAGCCATTTAAAATTTTAATTTTCTCCTTCGAAATTAACTAAGTATTAATTTAAGAATATGGGGCTTACCATTTCAACGCACTTTCGATTTTTTTCGCAAATTTGCTCAATAGTGCAGTTTTATACGCTGATTTAGAAAATGCAACTTATTTTTTGCACAAATGAATCCCTAAAAAGTATGAGTCATTTAAGTTTTCAATTTTCTCCTTTGAAGTTAACTAAAAATTAGTTAGTTTATGGGGTCTTATCCCTTCCACGCACTTCTTTCAATTTTTTCATAAATTTGCTCAATAGTGCAGTGTTTTAGGTTACATTTAAGATTACATTTAAGTGGTCTTATCCTTCCACGCACTTTCGATTTTTTCGCAAATTTGCTCAATAGTGCAGTCTTATACTCTGATTTAGAAAATGCAAATTTTTTTTGCAGAAATGAATACTTAACCCTTTCATATCTGATTTTCGTTTACTTTTCATGCCACAAAAATACACTTGTTATATCTCCAGAATGACTAAAATCTCAAAAGTTTATGGTCTCATTTCCGCCCATACGGCATACAGCCATTTAAAGTTTGAATTTTCTCCTTTGAAATTACATAAGTACTAAGTTAGGTTTAAATGTTCTTATCCTTTCCACGCACTTCTTATGATTGTTTAGCAAGTTTGCTCAATAGTGCGGTTTTTAACGCTGACTTAGAAAATACAACTTATTTTTTGCCGAATTGACTACTTAAACAGTTAGGCCTTTTAAATTTTGAATTTTCTCTTTTGAAATTAACTAAGTATTAGGTTAAGTTTATGGGGTCTTATCCTTTCCACGCATTTTTTCGATTTTTTCACAAATTTGCTCAATAGTGCAGATTAATACGCTCATTTAGAAAAGCAATTCACATTTTGCAGGAACGAACACTTAAAAATTTACAGCCATTTAAATTTTGAATTTTTTTCCTTTGAAATCATCTAAGTATTAAGTTACATTTAAGTGGTCTTATCCTTTCCACACATTCCTTAAGGCTGCTTAGCAAATTTGCTCAATAGTGCGGTTTTTAACGCTGATTAAGAAAATGTAATTCTATTTTCCTGAAATGAATACTTGAAAAGTTAACACCATTTAAATTTTGAATTTTCTTCTTTTTGAAATTAATTAAGTATTAAGTTACATTTAAGTGGTCTTATCCTTTCCACACATTTCTTAAGGCTGCTTAGCAAATTTGCTCAATAGTGCAATTTTATACGCTGATTTAGAAAATGCAACTTATTTTTTGCATAATTTAATAATTAAAAAGTTACAGCCATTTAAATTTTGAATTTTCTCCTTCGAAATTAGCTAAGTATTATCTTAGGATTATAGAGTCTCATCCTTTCCACGCACTTCATTAGATTCTTTCACAAATTTGCTCAATATGCAGTTTTTAACGCTGTTTTAGAAAATGCAACGTATATTTTGCAGAAATGAATACTTAGAACGTTACAGCCATTTAAATTTGGATTTTCTCCTTTGAAGTTAACTAAGTATTAGGTTAAGTTTTGGTCTTATCATTAACAAAGTACTTCTTTTGATTTTTTTTCGCAAATTTGCTCAATAGTGCAGTTTTATACGCTCATTTAGAAAATGCAACTCGTTTTTGGTAGAAATGAAAACTTAAAAAGTTACAGCCATTTAAAATTTTAATTTTCTCCTTCGAAATTAACTAAGTATTAATTAAGAATATGGGCTTACCATTTCAACGCACTTTCGATTTTTTTCGCAAATTTGCTCAATAGTGCAGTTTTATACGCTGATTTAGAAAATGCAACTTATTTTTTGCACAAATGAATCCCTAAAAAGTTCGAGTCATTTAAGTTTTAAATTTTCTCCTTTGAAGTTAACTAAAAATTAGGTTAGTTTATGGGGTCTTATCCTTTCCACGCACTTCTTTCAATTTTTTCATAAATTTGCTCAATAGTGCAGTGTTTTAGGTTACATTTAAGGTTACATTTAAGTGGTCTTATCCTTCCACGCACTTTCGATTTTTTCGCAAATTTGCTCAATAGTGCAGTCTTATACTCTGATTTAGAAAATGCAAATTTTTTTTGCAGAAATGAATACTTAACCCTTTCATACCTGATTTTCGTTTACTTTTCATGCCACAAAAATACACTTGTTATATCTCCAGAATGACTAAAATCTCAAAAGTTTATGGTCTCATTTCCGCCCATACGGCATACAGCCATTTAAAGTTTGAATTTTCTCCTTTGAAATTACATAAGTACTAATTAGGTTAAATGTTCTTATCCTTTCCACGCACTTCTTATGATTGTTTTAGGCAAGTTTGCTCAATAGTGCGGTTTTTAACGCTGATTAGAAAATGCAACTTATTTTTGCCGAATTGACTACTTAAACAGTTAGGCCTTTTAAATTTTGAATTTCTCTTTTGAAATTAACTAAGTATAGGTTAAGTTTATGGGTCTATCCTTTCACGCACTTCTTTCAATTTTTCATAAATTTGCTCAATAGTGCAGTGTTTAGGTTACATTTAAGTTACATTTAAGTGGTCTTATCCTTCCACGCACTTTCGATTTTTCGCAAATTGCTCAATAGTGCAGTCTTATACTCTGATTTAGAAAATGCAAATTTTTTGCAGAAATGAATACTTAACCCTTTCATACCTGATTTTCGTTTACTTTTCATGCCACAAAAATACACTTGTTATATCTCCAGAATGACTAAAATCTCAAAAGTTTATGGTCTCATTTCCGCCCATACGGCATACAGCCATTTAAAGTTTGAATTTTCTCCTTTGAAATTACATAAGTACTAAGTTAGGTTTAAATGTTCTTATCCTTTCCACGCACTTCTTATGATTGTTTAGCAAGTTTGCTCAATAGTGCGGTTTTTAACGCTGACTTAGAAAATGCAACTTATTTTTGCCGAATTGACTACTTAAACAGTTAGGCCTTTTAAATTTGAATTTTCTCTTTTGAAATTAACTAAGTATTAGGTTAAGTTTATGGGGTCTTATCCTTTCCACGCATTTTTTTCGATTTTTTCACAAATTTGCTCAATAGTGCAGATTAATACGCTCATTTAGAAAATGCAATTCACATTTTGCAGGAACGAACACTTAAAAAGTTACAGCCATTTAAATTTTGAATTTTTTCCTTTGAAATCATCTAAGTATTAAGTTACATTTAAGTGGTCTTATCCTTTCCACATTCCTTAAGGCTGCTTAGCAAATTTGCTCAATAGTGCGGTTTTTAACGCTGATTAAGAAAATGTAATTCATATTTTCCTGAAATGAATACTTGAAAAGTTAACACCATTTAAATTTGAATTTTCTTTTTGAAATTAATTAAGTATTAAGTTACATTTAAGTGGTCTTACTTTCCACACATTTCTTAAGGCTGCTTAGCAAATTTGCTCAATAGTGCAATTTTATACGCTGATTTAGAAAATGCAACTTATTTTTGCATAATTTAATAATTAAAAAGTTACAGCCATTTAAATTTTGAATTTTCTCCTTCGAAATTAGCTAAGTATTATCTTAGGATTATAGAGTCTCATCCTTTCCACGCACTTCATTAGATTCTTTCACAAATTTGCTCAATAGTGCAGTTTTTAACGCTGTTTTAGAAAATGCAACGTATATTTTGCAGAAATGAATACTTAGAACGTTACAGCCATTAAATTTTGGATTTTCTCCTTTGAAGTTAACTAAGTATTAGGTTAAGTTTATGGTGTCTTATCATTAAAAGCACTTCTTTTGATTTTTTCGCAAATTTGCTCAATAGTGCAGTTTATACGCTCATTTAGAAAATGCAACTCGTTTTTGGTAGAAATGAAAACTTAAAAAGTTACAGCCATTTAAAATTTTAATTTTCTCCTTCGAAATTAACTAAGTATTAATTTAAGAATATGGGCTTACCATTTCAACGCACTTTCGATTTTTTTCGCAAATTTGCTCAATAGTGCAGTTTTATACGCTGATTTAGAAAATGCAACTTATTTTTTGCACAAATGAATCCCTAAAAAGTTCGAGTCATTTAAGTTTTCAATTTTTCCTTTGAAGTTAACTAAAAATTAGGTTAGTTTATGGGGTCTTATCCTTCCACGCACTTCTTTCAATTTTTCATAAATTTGCTCAATAGTGCAGTGTTTTAGGTTACATTTAAGGTTACATTTAAGTGGTCTTATCCTTCCACGCACTTTCGATTTTTTCGCAAATTTGCTCAATAGTGCAGTCTTATACTCTGATTTAGAAAATGCAAATTTTTTGCAGAAATGAATACTTAACCCTTTCATACCTGATTTTCGTTTACTTTTCATGCCACAAAAATACACTTGTTATATCTCCAGAATGACTAAAATCTCAAAAGTTTATGGTCTCATTTCCGCCCATACGGCATACAGCCATTTAAAGTTTGAATTTTCTCCTTTGAAATTACATAAGTACTAAGTTAGGTTAAATGTTCTTATCCTTTCCACGCACTTCTTATGATTGTTTAGCAAGTTTGCTCAATAGTGCGGTTTTTAACGCTGACTTAGAAAATGCAACTTATTTTTGCCGAATTGACTACTTAAACAGTTAGGCCTTTTAAATTTTGAATTTTCTCTTTGAAATTAACTAAGTATTAGGTTAAGTTTATGGGGTCTTATCCTTTCCACGCATTTTTTCGATTTTTCACAAATTTGCTCAATAGTGCAGATTAATACGCTCATTTAGAAAATGCAATTCACATTTTGCAGGAATGAACACTTAAAAAGTTACAGCCATTTAAATTTTGAATTTTTTCCTTTGAAATCATCTAAGTATTAAGTTACATTTAAGTGGTCTTATCCTTTCCACACATTCCTTAAGGCTGCTTAGCAAATTTGCTCAATAGTGCGGTTTTTAACGCTGATTAAGAAAATGTAATTCATATTTTCCTGAAATGAATACTTGAAAAGTTAACACCATTTAAATTTTGAATTTCTCTTTTGAATTAATTAAGTATTAAGTTACATTTAAGTGGTCTTATCCTTTCCACACATTCTTAAGGCTGCTTAGCAAATTTGCTCAATAGTGCAATTTTATACGCTGATTTAGAAAATGCAACTTATTTTTGCATAATTTTAATTAAAAAGTTACAGCCATTTAAATTTTGAATTTCTCCTTCGAAATTAGCTAAGTATTATCTTAGGATTATAGAGTCTCATCCTTTCCACGCACTTCATTAGATTCTTTCACAAATTTGCTCAATAGTGCAGTTTTTAACGCTGTTTTAGAAAATGCAACGTATATTTTGCAGAAATGAATACTTAGAACGTTACAGCCATTTAAATTTTGGATTTTCTCCTTTGAAGTTAACTAAGTATTAGGTTAAGTTTATGGTGTCTTATCATTAAAAGCATTCTTTTGATTTTTTCGCAAATTTGCTCAATAGTGCAGTTTTATACGCTCATTTAGAAAATGCAACTCGTTTTTGTAGAAATGAAAACCTAAAAAGTTACAGCCATTTAAAATTTTAATTTTCTCCTTCGAAATTAACTAAGTATTAATTTAAGAATATGGGCTTACCTTTCAACGCACTTTCGATTTTTTCGCAAATTTGCTCAATAGTGCAGTTTTATACGCTGATTTAGAAAATGCAACTTATTTTTGCACAAATGAATCCCTAAAAAGTTGAGTCATTTAAGTTTTCAATTTTCTCCTTTGAAGTTAACTAAAAATTAGGTTAGTTTATGGGGTCTTATCCTTCCACGCACTTCTTTCAATTTTTCATAAATTTGCTCAATAGTGCAGTGTTTTAGGTTACATTTAAGATTACATTTAAGTGGTCTTATCCTTCCACGCACTTTCGATTTTTTCGCAAATTTGCTCAATAGTGCAGTCTTATACTCTGATTTAGAAAATGCAATTTTTTTGCAGAAATGAATACTTAACCCTTTCATACCTGATTTTCGTTTACTTTTCATGCCACAAAAATACACTTGTTATATCTCCAGAATGACTAAAATCTCAAAAGTTTATGGTCTCATTTGCGCCCATACGGCATACAGCCATTTAAAGTTTGAATTTTCTCCTTTGAAATTACATAAGTACTAAGTTAGGTTTAAATGTCTTATCCTTTCCACGCACTTCTTATGATTGTTTAGCAAGTTTGCTCAATAGTGTGGGTTTTAACGCTGACTTAGAAAATGCAACTTATTTTTTGCCGAATTGACTACTTAAACAGTTAGGCCTTTTAAATTTTGAATTTTCTCTTTTGAAATTAACTAAGTATTAGGTTAAGTTTATGGGGTCTTATCCTTTCCACGCATTTTTTCGATTTTTTCACAAATTGCTCAATAGTGCAGATTAATACGCTATTTAGAAAATGCAATTCACATTTTGCAGGAATGAACACTTAAAAAGTTACAGCCATTTAAATTTGAATTTTTTCCTTGAAATCATCTAAGTATTAAGTTACATTTAAGTGGTCTTATCCTTTCCACACATTCCTTAAGGCTGCTTAGCAAATTTGCTCAATAGTGCGGTTTTAACGCTGATTAAGAAAATGTAATTCATATTTTCCTGAAATGAATACTTGAAAAGTTAACACCATTTAAATTTGAATTTCTCTTTGAAATTAATTAAGTATTAAGTTACATTAAGTGGTCTTATCCTTTCACACATTCTTAAGGCTGCTTAGCAAATTTGCTCAATAGTGCAATTTTATACGCTGATTTAGAAAATGCAACTTATTTTTGCATAATTTAATAATTAAAAAGTTACAGCCATTTAAATTTGAATTTTCTCTTCGAAATTAGCTAAGTATTATCTTAGGATTATAGAGTCTCATCCTTTCCACGCACTTCATTAGATTCTTTCACAAATTTGCTCAATAGTGCAGTTTTAACGCTGTTTTAGAAAATGCAACGTATATTTTGCAGAAATGAATACTTAGAACGTTACAGCCATTTAAATTTGGATTTTCTCCTTTGAAGTTAACTAAGTATTAGGTTAAGTTTATGATGTCTTATCATTAAAAAGCATTCTTTTGATTTTTTCGCAAATTTGCTCAATAGTGCAGTTTTATACGCTCATTTAGAAAATGCAACTCGTTTTTGGTAGAAATGAAAATTAAAAAGTTACAGCCATTTAAAATTTTAATTTTCTCCTTCGAAATTAACTAAGTATAATTTAAGAATATGGGCTTACCATTTCAACGCACTTTCGATTTTTTTCGCAAATTTGCTCAATAGTGCAGTTTTATACGCTGATTTAGAAAAGCAACTTATTTTTTGCACAAATGAATCCCTAAAAAGTTCGAGTCATTTAAGTTTTCAATTTTCTCCTTTGAAGTTAACTAAAAATTAGGTTAGTTTATGGGGTCTTATCCTTTCCACGCACTTCTTTCAATTTTTTCATAAATTTGCTCAATAGTGCAGTGTTTTAGGTTACATTTAAGGTTACATTTAAGTGGTCTTATCCTTCCACGCACTTTCGATTTTTTCGCAAATTTGCTCAATAGTGCAGTCTTATACTCTGATTTAGAAAATGCAAATTTTTTTTGCAGAAATGAATACTTAACCCTTTCATACCTGATTTTCGTTTACTTTTCATGCCACAAAAATACACTTGTTATATCTCCAGAATGACTAAAATCTCAAAA
>JAJOZX010022540.1:0-24757 GCA_023014485.1 Bathynomus jamesi
GGCGTGTCACGACTTCTAGTTCGTAACATCCACCCTTGAACCGGTGTGTCACGACTCCAAGTTCTCCACGCCTAGTTTTCATCCAAGAAGAAGTAGCCAGCAAGACGTCTTCAGGACACGTCTCTGAGGATTCTGCCAGTAGAAATTTTGTTAAGTACAGAGTTTGTTTTTTTAAGAAATTTGTAAACATTTGAAAAGTCAGCATTATTAACAGTTAATATTTAGTATGGAGTCAGAATTTACAAGAAACACAGTGAACACTTCAGACACCATGATACATTTTTCTTAGTGAAACAGTAATTTTTTTGTACAGAGTTAATTTGAGTTAACAGAGAGTTAATTTCAGAGAGAGTTAATTTCAGAGAGAGTTAATTTAATTTCAGAGAGAGTTAATTCAGAGAGAGTTAATTCAGTTATTTCACTCTTATATTCAGTATAGAATAATTTTATTTTATGTACCATACATAATAGTACAGTACCTTCGCGTACATTAGAGTGAAATGTTGTTTACATTTTTTATTTTTGTTTGCAATTTTTTTCAAATTATTGAATTGAATTGACTTGCAAATTAAGAAAGAGAGAGTTTACAGAGAGATTTATAGAAATACTTGATAAGAGGTCAAGTCAGAAGGTTGCGCCAAGAGGGACAACCGCCCCAGAGATTTAGTCAGAAGGTTGCGCCAAAAGGGAAAACCGCCCCAGAGATTTATAGAAATACTTGATAAGAGTTCAAGTTAGTTTCAGAATACTTGATAAGAGTTCAAGTTAGTTTCAGAATACTTGATAAGAGTTCAAGTTAGTTTCAGAATACTTGATAAGAGTTCAAGTTAGTTTCAGAATACTTGATAAGAGTTCAAGTTAGTTTCAAGAATACTTGATAGAGTTCAAGTCAGACAGTTTTATTCCAAGTCAGAGAGTTTTATTCCAAGTCAGAGAGTTTTATTCCAAGTCAGAGAGTTTTATTCCAAGTCAGAGAGTTTTATTCCAAGTCAGAGAGTTTTATTCCAAGTCAGAGTTTAAGTCCAAGTCAGTTTTCAATGCAGTCAATTGAATTCAACTTTTTCTTGTAATTTAAGGGAATTTAATTTAAGAAAATGTAATTTAAGAATTTAATTCAATTTTTTTTTGTTGTAAAAGAGAATTAAATTCAACCTAAATTGACCGGTTTGTGTCTTTAGGTTAAGTTTTTTTGTTTGTTTGTAAGAATGAAATTGACCGATTTGTCTTTTCTTTTCATGCCATTATTGCGTATATAAATATATAAGTAAAATGACATATTTAATTGTTTGTAACCAAAACAGTTTTTACAATTGTTTGTAATGACTTTGATAATCATTGTAATGTATATGTGATAATAATAGTTGTGTAATAATTAATTAATCGATCTTGTCCCAATGACTCCTTTTAAATTACTATGCTGAGGAACATACCGTCCCTCCGTTTTGTTTCAACTCTTTAATTTTTGTTCAAAGTAGTGTGACAAGCAATCTTAAAAAAAAAAAGATGTAATTGTCAATTTCAGACTTATACCCCCTGCTTAGTCACTCAATTCCCCCGAATGTCGTACTCCAAACTTTGTCTTTTTATTTTATTCTATCACCCCAAACCCCAGTTGAACTGTGTCAACCAGAGAAATGGTTCAACCATGGTTAATTCCTCTTTGGTACGATGGAACATAACCTCAATCTATGTTAAGTTGTGTTTTTATATTTTTAAGAATTATATGTTTAGTTCATTATAGTTTATAATTGATCTCTATTTTTAATTTGTATTTTTAATTTTCTTTTGTTCAATTAATCGTAAGTAACTGTCCTTAAATTGTTATTGTACCATTTGTAAGGTATCAAACGAAAATTATAGTCAAATTTATATACTACTACAGTATATGGCTATGAATTTTAGTAGTCGAATTTAATTGTGTGTCAAAATTCAATTTTAAAACCGTGAGATTTACTTTCATTAATTGTAAGTTCCTCTAAGTTCGTTTTTTTAATTACCTTATACGTGTAACTGATTATTATGTAAAATCTATAATCCTAATTGAATTTTATTACTTTTGACACATATTCGAATTCATTTACGTTCCGTCCCTCCAGTCACTTTTGCATTAAAACTCGTATGCAAACATCATCATCATAATACATCATAATTATTGCTTACTATATATAAATTCTTGCTCATGCATTTATTCAGTTAATTGAACAATCCTCTCGGCTAATCTGTCCCTCGAAATTGTAAGATACACACTTTGTACCTAGTACACATAAATACACACTTGACCACAGGTCTATACATCATCCATTACGTAATTCTATTTTTACCAACGCTAGTCAATAAAAATTAGTTTATAGATTGTACGATTTACGTTTTTCCCTTTTATCTACTCTATTCATTATGTACGTAATTTTTCCCACAGAAAAATAAAATTTTGTAAAAATTGTAACCATATCATTGTTTGTCTAACTTAATTGTTTGTCTAAAATTAAAGTTTTAATCTTTGAATTTTTATATTTTGTAAGCAAGTGTCATTTTAAAGATTTGATACTCTACATTGTACTCAACTACCCGAACTCGTTCTGTATAAAACTTGTATTGTAAAAAAGAATGTCATCATCTAATATGAATTCGTTGGATGTTATTTTCTCAATTCTATTATATTGTACTAATTGTATTATATTATTGTATTGATACCATTTTAGAGGGGGAAACACTGTAAAAATGAACAATGAATAATCCATATTCATTTTACATAAGAAACCAAAATTGCCTAAGAGAGTTTTGGATAAAATTTTATTTGTAGCTTCCTATTTTTGTTTGTGTCACAACCCTATGATCTACCATTTCTGTGGTTTAGTCGTATCTATTTTCCATTTTTCATTGTTACAGAATTTATTATAATTAATTATGATTGTCTTCCATCTCACCCTCGACCCTAGATTATGCATACACATTGCATGTAACAGGATTGGAACCCGCAGTTGTACTTCTTAGTCATTGATATCCACTCTTTGTCTCTAATTCGTTCATGTAAATCTTCCTAATAATGATTTGTACTATACGTACAAATTCAATAACTATGACGTCACATTTTCCCGTCATTAATTTCCCTTCATTATATCTCTAGTATGCAACGTATGAAAATTCTTTATCATCATAATAAAAACTGTACACTCTATAGAAGTCATTATTTATATGTTATGTAGTATAAATATAACTATTATTCGACCATATCCCCGCCCCCATACGTCCATATTTTATCTTGATCATTATCCTATATAAATTTTATTAAAATTCATTTTTACTCGTGTCAATCTATGAAATGCAAAACTTCATGCCTTCGTTCGAACACGCAAAAATACGTTCTCGTATTTTTTTTCATTATTATTTTTTATTATATCACCTCCCGCATTGAACTCGAAAATGCTTAGTAAGTTATCAAATTCCGCTAACTGGCAGAATCGAACGCTTCAAAGATAAAAAAAGTCTCCTTTCGCTCATTTCGAATTTATAACTTTATCATGCGTTATGTTATATCATGTGTGTCATGTCTCATGTACTTGTGTTGTACAATAACCAAATATAATAACCATCTAGTATAACCATCTAGTATAACCATATAGTGTAACCATATAGTATAACCATCTAGTATAACCATATAGTATAACCATATAGTATAACCATATATAAAAACACTAAGAATGGTAAACGACGTAATGTACTTTAATGAAACTGTAATTAATAATAACTTGTAATGTACTTCAATGAAACTGTAATTGAATGTAATGAATTAATAGATATGTAAGAATGTAGTTTAATAGAACTGTAATGGACAATCATAAGCGAATGTGAAGTAATCCATAATTGTAATCGTAATTGTAATGAACCAAATTAATACGTACTCAGTCGTGTACTTAATTTGTACTTATGTACTATTACGAAATGATATCGTCTTCACAAATGAAGACGGCAAAAATATACGATTAGTTTTTATTTTTATTTTTTTATTTTTATTTGGAATCTTTCAAACATCTGATCATGTGTTTAAAAGGGGGAAACTTAACCTTCAACTGTCTTCCCCCAAACATTTAGGTTATATTATAATGTATTTGTAAAATTAGAGCACTTCATTAAGTCACTTCATTACGGCACTTCATTACGACTCCTTTGTTAGCAGCCTCGCTGCGAGGAGGGGCAGAGGCCCCTTGCCTCCTTAACTTTTTAGATTCCGGCCTGAGCCATGGTCGAAAGAGGTCGAACCTCTACCCCTGTAAATTCAGAGCACTACCTGTACATTTTGAGAAGTAAACCACAGTAGAAAAAGTTTTTATCTTTTCCTTCGAGCCTTGTTCTCTTCAGGAATTTAGTCAGTTAAGTCGATAAGTTATAAAAGAAAAGTCGATAATTTTAGTAGCAAGAGAAAGTATCAGAGTATTATAGCAAGAGAAGAATTAATAATCGTCGACCCATAAAGCGAGAGAAAGAGACAACCCAAGCACCATAGAAGATATTGGCATAACAGTCTGGCGAGTCTGTAGCCAAGAGTTTAACAAGAGGCGACCGAAAAGAATTAGAATGTTATAGAAGAAATATCCGTTGCTGCCTCCTAACCAGAACCCCCCGTCGATTCCGAACCCCCCCAGGGCCATAGACGGAGGGGTTAACAGAGTGGCGACCCTATAGCCAGGATAAACACATAGAAGAAGCAAGAGTTAAAACATTTGGAGACCCTACTACCAGGATTAGAAGAATATTTTAAGAAGAATATTTAAAGAAGAATATTTAAGAAGAAGAATATTTTAAGAAGAAGAATATTTTAAGAAGAAGAATATTTTTAGAAGAAGAAGATTTTAAGAAGAAGAAGATTTTAAGAAGAAGATTTTAAGAAGAAGAAGATTTAAGAAGAAGATTTTAAGAAGAGGCCACTCTTTGGCCAAGATAGAAATTACCCTGCATCAGGATAAAACCAGTTGACCGGCGTGTCACGACTTCTAGTTCGTAACATCCACCCTTGAACCGGTGTGTCACGACTCCAAGTTCTCCACACCTTGTTTTCATCCAAGAAGAAGTAGCCAGCAAGACGTCTTCAGGACACGTGTCTGAGGATTCTGCCAGTAGAAATTTTGTTAAGTACAGAGTTTGTTTTTTTAAGAAATTTGTAAACATTTGAAAAGTCAGCATTATTAACAGTTAATATTTAGTATGGAGTCAGAATTTACAAGAAACACAGTGAACACTTCAGACACCAGTGATACATTTTTCTTAGTGAAACAGTAATTTCAGAGAGTTAATTGTAACAGAGTTAATTTCAGAGAGTTAATTTCAGAGAGAGTTAATTCAGAGAGAGTTAATTTCAGAGAGAGTTAATTTCAGAGAGAGTTAATTTCAGAGAGAGTTAATTTCAGAGAGAGTTAATTTCAGTATTTTCACTTATATTCAGTATAGAATAATTTTATTTTATATACCATACATAATAGTACAGTACCTTCGCGTACATTAGAGTGAAATGTTGTTTACTTTTTTTATTTTTGTTTGCAATTTTTTTCAAATTATTGAATTGAATTGACTTGCAAATTAAGAAAGAGAGAGTTTACAGAGAGATTTATAGAAATACTTGATAAGAGTCAAGTCAGAAGGTTGCGCCAAGAGGGACAACCGCCCCAGAGATTTAGTCAGAAGGTTGCGCCAAAAGGGACAACCGCCCCAGAGATTTATAGAAATACTTGATAAGAGTTCAAGTTAGTTTCAGAATACTTGATAAGAGTTCAAGTTAGTTTCAGAATACTTGATAAGAGTTCAAGTTAGTTTCAGAATACTTGATAAGAGTTCAAGTTATTTTCAAGAATACTTGATAGAGTTCAAGTCAGACAGTTTTATTCCAAGTCAGAGAGTTTTGTTCCAAGTCAGAGAGTTTTATTCCAAGTCAGAGAGTTTTATTCCAAGTCAGAGAGTTTTATTCCAAGTCAGAGAGTTTTATTCCAAGTCAGAGTTTAAGTCCCAAGTCAGTTTTCAATGCAGTCAATTGAATTCAACTTTTTCTTTGTAATTTAAGAGAATTTAATTTAAGAAAATGTAATTTAAGAATTTAATTCAACTTTTTTTTGTTGTAAAAAGAATTAAATTCAACCTGAATTGACCGGTTTGTGTCTTTAGGTTAAGTTTTTTTTTGTTTGTTTGTAAGAAGGAAATTGACCGATTTGTCTTTTCTTTCATGCCATTATTGCGTATATAAATATATAAGTAAAATGACATATTTAATTGTTTGTAACCAAAACAGTTTTTACAATTGTTTGTAATGACTTTGATAATCATTGTAATGTATATGTGATAATAATAGTTGTGTAATAATTAATTAATCGATCTTGTCCCAATGACTCCTTTTAAATTACTATGCTGAGGAACATACCGTCCCTCCGTTTTGTTTCAACTCTTTTAATTTTTGTTCAAAGTAGTGTGACAAGCAATCTTAAAAAAAAAAGATGTAATTGTCAATTTCAGACTTATACCCCTGCTTAGTCACTCAATTCCCCGAATGTCGTACTCCAAACTTTGTCTTTTTATTTTATTCTATCACCCCAAACCCCAGTTGAACTGTGTCAACCAGAGAAATGGTTCAACCATGGTTAATTCCTCTTTGGTACGATGGAACATAACCTCAATCTATGTTAGTTGTGTTTTTATATTTTTAAGAATATTATATGTTTAGTTCATTATAGTTTATAATTGATCTCTATTTGTAATTTGTATTTTAATTTTCTTTTGTTCAATTAATCGTAAGTAACTGTCCTTAAATTGTTATTGTACCATTTGTAAGGTATCAAACGAAAATTATAGTCAAATTTATATACTACTACAGTATATGGCTATGAATTTTAGTAGTCGAATTTAATTGTGTGTCAAAATTCAATTTTAAACCGTGAGATTTACTTTCATTAATTGTAAGTTCCTCTAAGTTCGTTTTTTTAATTACCTTATACGTGTAACTGATTATTATGTAAAATCTATAATCCTAATTGAATTTTATACTTTGACACATATTCGAATTCATTTACGTTCCGTCCCTCCAGTCACTTTTGCATTAAAACTCGTATGCAAACATCATCATCATAATACATCATAATTATTGCTTACTATATATAAATTCTTGCTCATGCATTTATTCAGTTAATTGAACAATCCTCTCGGCTAATCTGTCCCTCGAAATTGTAAGATACACCTTTGTACCTAGTACACATAAATACACACTTGACCACAGGTCTATACATCATCCATTACGTAATTCTATTTTTACCAACGCTAGTCAATAAAAATTAGTTTATAGATTGTACGATTTACGTTTTTCCCTTTTATCTACTCTATTCATTATGTACGTAATTTTTCCCACAGAAAAATAAAATTTTGTAAAAATTGTAACCACATCATGTTTGTCTAACTTAATTGTTGTCTAAAATTAAGTTTTAATCTTTGAATTTTTTATATTTTGTAAGCAAGTGTCATTTAAAGATTTGATACTCTATACATTGTACTCAACTACCCGAACTCGTTCTGTATAAAACTTGTATTGTAAAAAAGAATGTCATCATCTAATATGAATTCGTTGGATGTTATTTTCTCAATTCTATATATTATGTACTAATTGTATTATATTATTGTATTGATACCATTTTAGAGGGGGAAACACTGTAAAAATGAACAATGAATAATCCATATTCATTTTTACATAGAAACCAAAATTGCCTAAGAGAGTTTTGGATAAAATTTTATTTGTAGCTTCCTATTTTTGTTTGTGTCACAACCTATGATCTACCATTTCTGTGGTTTAGTCGTATCTATTTTCCATTTTTCATTGTTACAGAATTTATTATAATTAATTATGATTGTCTTCCATCTCACCCTCGACCCTAGATTATGCATACACATTGCATGTAACAGGATTGGAACCCGCAGTTGTACTTCTTAGTCATTGATATCCACTCTTGTCTCTAATTCGTTCATGTAAATCTTACTAATAATGAATTTGTACTATACGTACAAATTCAATAACTATGACGTCACATTTTCCCGTCATTAATTTCCCTTAATTATATCTCTAGTATGCAACGTATGAAAATTCTTATATCATAATAAAAAACTGTACATCTATAGAAGTCATTATTTATATGTTAGGTAGTATAAATATAACTATTATTCGACCATATCCCCGCCCCCATACGTCATATTTTATCTTGATCATTATCCTATATAAATTTTATTAAATATTCATTTTTACTCGTGTCAATCTATGAAATGCAAAACTTCATGCCTTCGTTCGAACACGCAAAAATACGTTCTCGTATTATTTTTTTCATATATTTTTTTATTATATCACCTCCCGCATTGAACTCGAAAATGCTTAGTAAGTTATCAAATTCCGCTAACTGGCAGAATCGAACGCTTCAAAGATAAAAAAAGTCACCTTTCGCTCATTTCGAATTTATAACTTTATCATGCGTTATGTTATATCATGTGTGTCATGTCTCATGTACTTGTGTTGTACAATAACCAAATATAGTAACCATCTAGTATAACCATCTAGTATAACCATCTAGTGTAACCATATAGTATAACCATCTAGTATAACCATATAGTATAACCATATAGTATAACCATATATAAAAACACTAAGAATGGTAAACGACGTAATGTACTTTAATGAAACTGTAATTAATAATAACTTGTAATGTACTTCAATGAAACTGTAATTGAATGTAATGAATTAATAGATATGTAAGAATGTAGTTTAATAGAACTGTAATGGACAATCATAAGCGAATGTGAAGTAATCCATAATTGTAATCGTAATTGTAATGAACCAAATTAATACGTACTCAGTCGTGTACTTAATTTGTACTTATGTACTATTACGAAATGATATCGTCTTCACAAATGAAGACGGCAAAAATATACGATTAGTTTTTATTTTTATTTTTTATTTTTATTTGGAATCTTTCAAACATCTGATCATGTGTTTAAAAGGGGGAAACTTAACCTTCAACTGTCTTCCCCCAAACATTTAGGTTTATATTATACATGTATTTGTAAAATTAGAGCACTTCATTAAGTCACTTCATTACGGCACTTCATTACGACTCCTTTGTTAGCAGCCTCGCTGCGAGGAGGGGGCAGAGGCCCCTTGCCTCCTTAACTTTTTAGATTCCGGCCTGAGCCATTGTCGAAAGAGGTCGAACCTCTACCCCTGTAAATTCAGAGCACTACCTGTACATTTTGAGAAGTAAACCACAGTAGAAAAAGTTTTTATCTTTATTCGAGCCTTGTTCTCTTCAGGAATTTAGTCAGTTAAGTCGATAAGTAATAAAAGAAAAGTCGATAATTTATTAGCAAGAGAAAGTATCAGAGTATTATAGCAAGAGAAGAATTAATAATCGTCGACCCATAAAGCGAGAGAAAGAGACAACCCAAGCACCATAGAAGATATTGGCATAACAGTCTGGCGAGTCTGTAGCCAAGAGTTTAACAAGAGGCGACCGAAAAGAATTAGAATGTTATAGAAGAAATATCCGTTGCTGCCTCCTAACCAGAACCCCCCGTCGATTCCGAACCCCCCCAGGGCCATAGACGGAGGGGTTAACAGAGTGGCGACCCTATAGCCAGGATAAACACATAGAAGAAGCAAGAGTTAAAACATTTGGAGACCCTACTACCAGGATTAGAAGAATATTTTAAGAAGAATATTTAAAGAAGAATATTTTAAGAAGAAGAATATTTTAAGAAGAAGATATTTTAAGAAGAAGAATATTTTTAGAAGAAGAAGATTTTAAGAAGAGAAGATTTTAAGAAGAAGATTTAAGAAGAAGAAGATTTAAGAAGAGGCCACTCTTTGGCCAAGATAGAAATTACCCTGCATCAGGATAAAACCAGTTGACCGGCGTGTCACGACTTCTAGTTCGTAACATCCACCCTTGAACCGGTGTGTCACGACTCCAAGTTCTCCACACCTTGTTTTCATCCAAGAAGAAGTAGCCAGCAAGACGTCTTCAGGACACGTGTCTGAGGATTCTGCCAGTAGAAATTTTGTTAAGTACAGAGTTGTTTTTTTAAGAAATTTGTAAACATTTGAAAAGTCAGCATTATTAACAGTTAATATTTAGTATGGAGTCAGAATTTACAAGAAACACAGTGAACACTTCAGACACCAGTGATACATTTTTCTTAGTGAAACAGTAATTTTCAGAGAGTTAATTGTAACAGAGTAATTAGTTATTTCAGAGAGAGTTAATTTCAGAGAGAGTTAATTCAGAGAGAGTAAATTTCAGAAAGTTTCAGAGAGAGTTAATTTCAGTTATTTTCACTGTTATATTCAGTATAGAATAATTTTATTTAATACCATACATAATAGCCACAGTACCTTCGCGTACATTAGAGTGAAATGTTGTTACTTTTTTTATTTTTGTTGCAATTTTTTCAAATTATTGAATTGAATTGACTTGCAAATAAGGAAAGAGAGAGTTACAGAGAGATTTATAGAAATAATTGATAAGAGGTCAAGTCAGAAGGTTGCGCCAAGAGGGGACAACCGCCCCAGAGATTTAGTCAGAAGGTTGCGCCAAAAGGGACAACCGCCCCAGAGATTTATAGAAATACTGATAAGAGTTCAAGTTAGTTTCAAATACTTGATAAGAGTTCAAGTAGTTTCAGAATACTTGATAAGAGTTCAAGTAGTTCAGAATACTTGATAAGAGTTCAAGTTATTTCAAGAATACTTGATAGAGTTCAAGTCAGACAGTTTTATTCCAAGTCAGAGAGTTTTGTTCCAAGTCAGAGAGTTTTATTCCAAGTCAGAGAGTTTTATTCCAAGTCAGAGAGTTTTATTCCAAGTCAGAGTTTTATTCCAAGTCAGAGTTTAAGTCCCAAGTCAGTTTTCAATGCAGTCAATTGAATTCAACTTTTTCTTTGTAATTTAAGAGAATTTAATTTAAGAAAATGTAATTTAAGAATTTAATTCAACTTTTTTTTTGTTGTAAAAGAGAATTAAATTCAACCTGAATTGACCGGTTTGTGTCTTTAGGTTAAGTTTTTTTTTTTTGTTTGTAAGAAGGAAATTGACCGATTTGTCTTTTCTTTTCATGCCATTATTGCGTATATAAATATATAAGTAAAATGACATATTTAATTGTTTGTAACCAAAACAGTTTTTACAATTGTTTGTAATGACTTTGATAATCATTGTAATGTATATGTGATAATAATAGTTGTGTAATAATTAATTAATCGATCTTGTCCCAATGACTCCTTTTAAATTACTATGCTGAGGAACATACCGTCCCTCCGTTTTGTTTCAACTCTTTTAATTTTTGTTCAAAGTAGTGTGACAAGCAATCTTAAAAAAAAAAGATGTAATTGTCAATTTCAGACTTATACCCCCTGCTTAGTCACTCAATTCCCCCGAATGTCGTACTCCAAACTTTGTCTTTTTATTTTATTCTATCACCCCAAACCCCAGTTGAACTGTGTCAACCAGAGAAATGGTTCAACCATGGTTAATTCCTCTTTGGTACGATGGAACATAACCTCAATCTATGTTAAGTTGTGTTTTTATATTTTTAAGAATATTATATGTTTAGTTCATTATAGTTTATAATTGATCTCTATTTTAATTTGTATTTTTAATTTTCTTTTGTTCAATTAATCGTAAGTAACTGTCCTTAAATTGTTATTGTACCATTTGTAAGGTATCAAACGAAAATTATAGTCAAATTTATATACTACTACAGTATATGGCTATGAATTTTAGTAGTCGAATTTAATTGTGTGTCAAAATTCAATTTTAAAACCGTGAGATTTACTTTCATTAATTGTAAGTTCCTCTAAGTTCGTTTTTTTAATTACCTTATACGTGTAACTGATTATTATGTAAAATCTATAATCCTAATTGAATTTTATTACTTTTGACACATATTCGAATTCATTTACGTTCCGTCCCTCCAGTCACTTTTGCATTAAAACTCGTATGCAAACATCATCATCATAATACATCATAATTATTGCTTACTATATATAAATTCTTGCTCATGCATTTATTCAGTTAATTGAACAATCCTCTCGGCTAATCTGTCCCTCGAAATTGTAAGATACACACTTTGTACCTAGTACACATAAATACACACTTGACCACAGGTCTATACATCATCCATTACGTAATTCTATTTTTACCAACGCTAGTCAATAAAAATTAGTTTATAGATTGTACGATTTACGTTTTTCCCTTTTATCTACTCTATTCATTATGTACGTAATTTTTCCCACAGAAAAATAAAATTTTGTAAAAATTTAACCATATCATTGTTTGTCTAACTTAATTGTTTGTCTAAAATTAAAGTTTTAATCTTTGAATTTTTTATATTTTGTAAGCAAGTGTCATTTTAAAGATTTGATACTCTACATTGTACTCAACTACCCGAACTCGTTCTGTATAAAACTTGTATTGTAAAAAAGAATGTCATCATCTAATATGAATTCGTTGGATGTTATTTTCTCAATTCTATTATATTGTACTAATTGTATTATATTATTGTATTGATACCATTTTAGAGGGGGAAACACTGTAAAAATGAACAATGAATAATCCATATTCATTTTTACATAAGAAACCAAAATTGCCTAAGAGAGTTTTGGATAAAATTTTATTTGTAGCTTCCTATTTTTGTTTGTGTCACAACCCTATGATCTACCATTTCTGTGGTTTAGTCGTATCTATTTTCCATTTTTCATTGTTACAGAATTTATTTATAATTAATTATGATTGTCTTCCATCTCACCCTCGACCCTAGATTATGCATACACATTGCATGTAACAGGATTGGAACCCGCAGTTGTACTTCTTAGTCATTGATATCCACTCTTTGTCTCTAATTCGTTCATGTAAATCTTCCTAATAATGATTTGTACTATACGTACAAATTCAATAACTATGACGTCACATTTTCCCGTCATTAATTTCCCTTCATTATATCTCTAGTATGCAACGTATGAAAATTCTTTATCATCATAATAAAAACTGTACACTCTATAGAAGTCATTATTTATATGTTATGTAGTATAAATATAACTATTATTCGACCATATCCCCGCCCCCATACGTCCATATTTTATCTTGATCATTATCCTATATAAATTTTATTAAATATTCATTTTTACTCGTGTCAATCTATGAAATGCAAAACTTCATGCCTTCGTTCGAACACGCAAAAATACGTTCTCGTATTATTTTTTTCATTATTATTTTTTATTATATCACCTCCCGCATTGAACTCGAAAATGCTTAGTAAGTTATCAAATTCCGCTAACTGGCAGAATCGAACGCTTCAAAGATAAAAAAAGTCTCCTTTCGCTCATTTCGAATTTATAACTTTATCATGCGTTATGTTATATCATGTGTGTCATGTCTCATGTACTTGTGTTGTACAATAACCAAATAAGTAACCATCTAGTATAACCATCTAGTAACCATCTAGTGTAACCATATAGTATTATAACCATCTAGTATAACCATATAGTATAACCATATAGTATAACCATATATAAAAACACTAAGAATGGTAAACGACGTAATGTACTTTAATGAAACTGTAATTAATAATAACTTGTAATGTACTTCAATGAAACTGTAATTGAATGTAATGAATTAATAGATATGTAAGAATGTAGTTTAATAGAACTGTAATGGACAATCATAAGCGAATGTGAAGTAATCCATAATTGTAATCGTAATTGTAATGAACCAAAATTAATACGTACTCAGTCGTGTACTTAATTTGTACTTATGTACTATTACGAAATGATATCGTCTTCACAAATGAAGACGGCAAAAATATACGATTAGTTTTTATTTTTATTTTTTTATTTTTATTTGGAATCTTTCAAACATCTGATCATGTGTTTAAAAGGGGGAAACTTAACCTTCAACTGTCTTCCCCCAAACATTTAGGTTTATATTATACATGTATTTGTAAAATTAGAGCACTTCATTAAGTCACTTCATTACGGCACTTCATTACGACTCCTTTGTTAGCAGCCTCGCTGCGAGGAGGGGGCAGAGGCCCCTTGCCTCCTTAACTTTTTAGATTCCGGCCTGAGCCATGGTCGAAAGAGGTCGAACCTCTACCCCTGTAAATTCAGAGCACTACCTGTACATTTTGAGAAGTAAACCACAGTAGAAAAAGTTTTTATCTTTTCCTTCGAGCCTTGTTCTCTTCAGGAATTTAGTCAGTTAAGTCGATAAGTTATAAAAGAAAAGTCGATAATTTTAGTAGCAAGAGAAAGTATCAGAGTATTATAGCAAGAGAAGAATTAATAATCGTCGACCCATAAAGCGAGAGAAAGAGACAACCCAAGCACCATAGAAGATATTGGCATAACAGTCTGGCGAGTCTGTAGCCAAGAGTTTAACAAGAGGCGACCGAAAAGAATTAGAATGTTATAGAAGAAATATCCGTTGCTGCCTCCTAACCAGAACCCCCCGTCGATTCCGAACCCCCCAGGGCCATAGACGGAGGGGTTAACAGAGTGGCGACCCTATAGCCAGGATAAACACATAGAAGAAGCAAGAGTTAAACATTTGGAGACCCTACTACCAGGATTAGAAGAATATTTTAAGAAGAATATTTAAAGAAGAATATTTTAAGAAGAAGAATATTTTAAGAAGAAGAATATTTTAAGAAGAAGAATATTTTAGAAGAAGAAGATTTTAAGAAGAAGAAGATTTTAAGAAGAAGATTTTAAGAAGAAGAAGATTTTAAGAAGAGGCCACTCTTTGGCCAAGATAGAAATTACCCTGCATCAGGATAAAACCAGTTGACCGGCGTGTCACGACTTCTAGTTCGTAACATCCACCCTTGAACCGGTGTGTCACGACTCCAAGTTCTCCACACCTTGTTTTCATCCAAGAAGAAGTAGCCAGCAAGACGTCTTCAGGACACGTGTCTGAGGATTGCCAGTAGAAATTTTGTTAAGTACAGAGTTTGTTTTTTTAAGAAATTTGTAAACATTTGAAAAGTCAGCATTAACAGTTAATATTTAGTATGGAGTCAGAATTTACAAGAAACACAGTGAACACTTCAGACACCAGTGATACATTTTTCTTAGTGAAACAGTAATTTTCAGAGATTGTTATTGAGTTAATTTCAGAGAGATTAATTTCAGAGAGAGTTAATTTCAGAGAGAGTTAATTTCAGAGAGAGTTAATTTCAGTTATTTTCACTGTATATTCAGTATAGAATAATTTTATTTTATGTACCATACATAATAGTACAGTACCTTCGCGTACATTAGAGTGAAATGTGTTTACTTTTTTTATTTTTGTTTGCAATTTTTTCAAATTATTGAATTGAATTGACTTGCAAATTAAGAAAGAGAGAGTTTACAGAGAGATTTATAGAAATACTTGATAAGAGGTCAAGTCAGAAGGTTGCGCCAAGAGGGACAACCGCCCCAGAGATTTAGTCAGAAGGTTGCGCCAAAAGGGACAAACCGCCCCAGAGATTTATAGAAATACTTGATAAGAGTTCAAGTTAGTTTCAGAATACTTGATAAGAGTTCAAGTTAGTTTCAGAATACTTGATAAGAGTTCAAGTTAGTTTCAGAATACTTGATAAGAGTTCAAGTTAGTTTCAAGAATACTTGATAGAGTTCAAGTCAGACAGTTTTATTCCAAGTCAGAGAGTTTTATTCCAAGTCAGAGAGTTTTATTCCAAGTCAGAGAGTTTTATTCCAAGTCAGAGAGTTTTATTCCAAGTCAGAGTTTTATTCCAAGTCAGAGTTTAAGTCCCAAGTCAGTTTTCAATGCAGTCAATTGAATTCAACTTTTTCTTTGTAATTTAAGGGAATTTAATTTAAGAAAATGTAATTTAAGAATTTAATTCAACTTTTTTTTTGTTGTAAAAGAGAATTAAATTCAACCTAAATTGACCGGTTTGTGTCTTTAGGTTAAGTTTTTTTTTGTTTGTTTGTAAGAAGGAAATTGACGATTTGTCTTTTCTTTTCATGCCATTATTGCGTATAAATATATAAGTAAAATGACATATTTAATTGTTTGTAACCAAAACAGTTTTTACAATTGTTTGTAATGACTTTGATAATCATTGTAATGTATATGTGATAATAATAGTTGTGTAATAATTAATTAATCGATCTTGTCCCAATGACTCCTTTTAAATTACTATGCTGAGGAACATACCGTCCCTCCGTTTTGTTTCAACTCTTTTAATTTTTGTTCAAAGTAGTGTGACAAGCAATCTTAAAAAAAAAAAGATGTAATTGTCAATTTCAGACTTATACCCCCTGCTTAGTCACTCAATTCCCCCGAATGTCGTACTCCAAACTTTGTCTTTTTATTTTATTCTATCACCCCAAACCCCAGTTGAACTGTGTCAACCAGAGAAATGGTTCAACCATGGTTAATTCCTCTTTGGTACGATGGAACATAACCTCAATCTATGTTAAGTTGTGTTTTTATATTTTTAAGAATATTATATGTTTAGTTCATTATAGTTTATAATTGATCTCTATTTTTAATTTGTATTTTTAATTTTCTTGTTCAATTAATCGTAAGTAACTGTCCTTAAATTGTTATTGTACCATTTGTAAGGTATCAAACGAAAATTATAGTCAAATTTACATACTACTACAGTATATGGCTATGAATTTTAGTAGTCGAATTTAATTGTGTGTCAAAATTCAATTTTAAAACCGTGAGATTTACTTTCATTAATTGTAAGTTCCTCTAAGTTCGTTTTTTTAATTACCTTATACGTGTAACTGATTAATTATGTAAAATCTATAATCCTAATTGAATTTTATTACTTTTGACACATATTCGAATTCATTTACGTTCCGTCCCTCCAGTCACTTTTGCATTAAAACTCGTATGCAAACATCATCATCATAATACATCATAATTATTGCTTACTATATATAAATTCTTGCTCATGCATTTATTCAGTTAATTGAACAATCCTCTCGGCTAATCTGTCCCTCGAAATTGTAAGATACACACTTTGTACCTAGTACACATAAATACACACTTGACCACAGGTCTATACATCATCCATTACGTAATTCTATTTTTACCAACGCTAGTCAATAAAAATTAGTTTATAGATTGTACGATTTACGTTTTTCCCTTTTATCTACTCTATTCATTATGTACGTAATTTTTCCCACAGAAAAATAAAATTTTGTAAAAATTTTAACCATATCATTGTTTGTCTAACTTAATTGTTTGTCTAAAATTAAAGTTTTAATCTTTGAATTTTTTATATTTTGTAAGCAAGTGTCATTTTAAAGATTTGATACTCTACATTGTACTCAACTACCCGAACTCGTTCTGTATAAAACTTGTATTGTAAAAAAGAATGTCATCATCTAATATGAATTCGTTGGATGTTATTTTCTCAATTCTATTATATTGTACTAATTGTATTATATTATTGTATTGATACCATTTTAGAGGGGGAAACACTGTAAAAATGAACAATGAATAATCCATATTCATTTTTACATAAGAAACCAAAATTGCCTAAGAGAGTTTTGGATAAAATTTTATTTGTAGCTTCCTATTTTTGTTTGTGTCACAACCCTATGATCTACCATTTCTGTGGTTTAGTCGTATCTATTTTCCATTTTTCATTGTTACAGAATTTATTATAATTAATTATGATTGTCTTCCATCTCACCCTCGACCCTAGATTATGCATACACATTGCATGTACAGGATTGGAACCCGCAGTTGTACTTCTTAGTCATTGATATCCACTCTTTGTCTCTAATTCGTTCATGTAAATCTTCCTAATAATGATTTGTACTATACGTACAAATTCAATAACTATGACGTCACATTTTCCCGTCATTAATTTCCCTTCATTATATCTCTAGTATGCAACGTATGAAAATTCTTTATCATCATAATAAAAACTGTACACTCTATAGAAGTCATTATTTATATGTTATGTAGTATAAATATAACTATTATTCGACCATATCCCCGCCCCCATACGTCCATATTTTATCTTGATCATTATCCTATATAAATTTTATTAAATATTCATTTTTACTCGTGTCAATCTATGAAATGCAAAACTTCATGCCTTCGTTCGAAACACGCAAAAATACGTTCTCGTATTATTTTTTTCATTATTATTTTTTATTATATCACCTCCCGCATTGAACTCGAAAATGCTTAGTAAGTTATCAAATTCCGCTAACTGGCAGAATCGAACGCTTCAAAGATAAAAAAAGTCTCCTTTCGCTCATTTCGAATTTATAACTTTATCATGCGTTATGTTATATCATGTGTGTCATGTCTCATGTACTTGTGTTGTACAATAACCAAATATAATAACCATCTAGTATAACCATCTAGTATAACCATCTAGTGTAACCATATAGTATAACCATATAGTATAACCATCTAGTATAACCATATAGTATAACCATATAGTATAACCATATATAAAAACACTAAGAATGGTAAACGACGTAATGTACTTTAATGAAACTGTAATTAATAATAACTTGTAATGTACTTCAATGAAACTGTAATTGAATGTAATGAATTAATAGATATGTAAGAATGTAGTTTAATAGAACTGTAATGGACAATCATAAGCGAATGTGAAGTAATCCATAATTGTAATCGTAATTGTAATGAACCAAAATTAATACGTACTCAGTCGTGTACTTAATTTGTACTTATGTACTATTACGAAATGATATCGTCTTCACAAATGAAGACGGCAAAAATATACGATTAGTTTTTATTTTTATTTTTTATTTTTATTTGGAATCTTTCAAACATCTGATCATGTGTTTAAAAGGGGGAAACTTAACCTTCAACTGTCTTCCCCCAAACATTTAGGTTTATATTATACATGTATTTGTAAAATTAGAGCACTTCATTAAGTCACTTCATTACGGCACTTCATTACGACTCCTTTGTTAGCAGCCTCGCTGCGAGGAGGGGGCAGAGGCCCCTTGCCTCCTTAACTTTTTAGATTCCGGCCTGAGCCATGGTCGAAAGAGGTCGAACCTCTACCCCTGTAAATTCAGAGCACTACCTGTACATTTTGAGAAGTAAACCACAGTAGAAAAAGTTTTTATCTTTTCCTTCGAGCCTTGTTCTCTTCAGGAATTTAGTCAGTTAAGTCGATAAGTTATAAAAGAAAAGTCGATAATTTTAGTAGCAAGAGAAAGTATCAGAGTATTATAGCAAGAGAAGAATTAATAATCGTCGACCCATAAAGCGAGAGAAAGAGACAACCCAAGCACCATAGAAGATATTGGCATAACAGACTGGCGAGTCTGTAGCCAAGAGTTTAACAAGAGGCGACCGAAAAGAATTAGAATGTTATAGAAGAAATATCCGTTGCTGCCTCCTAACCAGAACCCCCCGTCGATTCCGACCCCCCCAGGGCCATAGACGGAGGGGTTAACAGAGTGGCGACCCTATAGCCAGGATAAACACATAGAAGAAGCAAGAGTTAAAACATTTGGAGACCCTACTACCAGGATTAGAAGAATATTTTAAGAAGAATATTTAAAGAAGAATATTTTAAGAAGAAGAATATTTTAAGAAGAAGAATATTTTAAGAAGAAGAATATTTTAGAAGAAGAAGATTTTAAGAAGAAGAAGATTTTAAGAAGAAGATTTTAAGAAGAAGAAGATTTTAAGAAGAAGATTTTAAGAAGAGGCCACTCTTGGCAAGATAGAAATTACCCTGCATCAGGATAAAACCAGTTGACCGGCGTGTCACGACTTCTAGTTCGTAACATCCACCCTTGAACCGGTGTGTCACGACTCCAAGTTCGCCACACCTTGTTTTCATCCAAGAAGAAGTAGCCAGCAAGACGTCTTCAGGACACGTGTCTGAGGATTGTGCCAGTAGAAATTTTGTTAAGTACAGAGTTTGTTTTTTAAGAAATTTGTAAACATTGAAAAGTCAGCATTATTAACAGTTAATATTTAGTATGGAGTCAGAATTTACAAGAAACACAGTGAACACTTCAGACACAGTGATACATTTTTCTTAGTGAAACAGTAATTTCAGAGAGTTAATTGAATAGAGTTAATTTCAGAGAGTTAATTCAGAGAGAGTTAATTTCAGAGAGAGTTAATTTCAGAGAGAGTTAATTTCAGTTATTTTCACTGTTATATTCAGTATAGAATAATTTTATTTTATATACCATACATAATAGCACAGTACCTTCGCGTACATTAGAGTGAAATGTTGTTTACTTTTTTTATTTTTGTTTGCAATTTTTTCAAATTATTGAATTGAATTGACTTGCAAATTAAGAAAGAGAGAGTTTACAGAGAGATTTATAGAAATACTTGATAAGAGGTCAAGTCAGAAGGTTGCGCCAAGAGGGACAACCGCCCCAGAGATTTAGTCAGAAGGTTGCGCCAAAGGGACAACCGCCCAGGATTTATAGAAATACTTGATAAGAGTTCAAGTTAGTTTCAGAATACTTGATAAGAGTTCAAGTTAGTTTCAGAATACTTGATAAGAGTTCAAGTTAGTTTCAGAATACTTGATAAGAGTTCAAGTTAGTTTCAGAATACTTGATAAGAGTTCAAGTTATTTTCAAGAATACTTGATAGAGTTCAAGTCAGACAGTTTATTCCAAGTCAGAGATTCCAAGTCAGAGAGTTTTATTCCAAGTCAGAGAGTTTTATTCCAAGTCAGAGAGTTTTATTCCAAGTCAGAGAGTTTTATTCCAAGTCAGAGAGTTTTATTCCAAGTCAGAGTTTAAGTCCCAAGTCAGTTTTCAATGCAGTCAATTGAATTCAACTTTTCTTTGTAATTTAAGAGAATTTAATTTAAGAAAATGTAATTTAAGAATTTAATTCAACTTTTTTTTGTTGTAAAAGAGAATTAAATTCAACCTGAATTGACCGGTTTGTGTCTTTAGGTTAAGTTTTTTTTTGTTTGTTTGTAAGAAGGAAATTGACCGATTTGTCTTTTCTTTTCATGCCATTATTGCGTATATAAATATATAAGTAAAATGACATATTTAATTGTTTGTAACCAAAACAGTTTTTACAATTGTTTGTAATGACTTTGATAATCATTGTAATGTATATGTGATAATAATAGTTGTGTAATAATTAATTAATCGATCTTGTCCCAATGACTCCTTTTAAATTACTATGCTGAGGAACATACCGTCCCTCCGTTTTGTTTCAACTCTTTTAATTTTGTTCAAAGTAGTGTGACAAGCAATCTTAAAAAAAAAGATGTAATTGTCAATTTCAGACTTATACCCCCTGCTTAGTCACTCAATTCCCCGAATGTCGTACTCCAAACTTTGTCTTTTTATTTTATTCTATCACCCCAAACCCAGTTGAACTGTGTCAACCAGAGAAATGGTTCAACCATGGTTAATTCCTCTTTGGTACGATGGAACATAACCTCAATCTATGTTAAGTTGTGTTTTTATATTTTAAGAATATTATATGTTTAGTTCATTATAGTTTATAATTGATCTCTATTTGTAATTTGTATTTTTAATTTTCTTTTGTTCAATTAATCGTAAGTAACTGTCCTTAAATTGTTATTGTACCATTTGTAAGGTATCAACGAAAATTATAGTCAAATTTATATACTACTACAGTATATGGCTATGAATTTTAGTAGTCGAATTTAATTGTGTGTCAAAATTCAATTTTAAAACCGTGAGATTTACTTTCATTAATTGTAAGTTCCTCTAAGTTCGTTTTTTTAATTACCTTATACGTGTAACTGATTATTATGTAAAATCTATAATCCTAATTGAATTTTATTACTTTTGACACATATTCGAATTCATTTACGTTCCGTCCCTCCAGTCACTTTTGCATTAAAACTCGTATGCAAACATCATCATCATAATACATCATAATTATTGCTTACTATATATAAATTCTTGCTCATGCATTTATTCAGTTAATTGAACAATCCTCTCGGCTAATCTGTCCCTCGAAATTGTAAGATACACACTTTGTACCTAGTACACATAAATACACACTTGACCACAGGTCTATACATCATCCATTACGTAATTCTATTTTTACCAACGCTAGTCAATAAAATTAGTTTATAGATTGTACGATTTACGTTTTTCCCTTTTATCTACTCTATTCATTATGTACGTAATTTTTCCCACAGAAAAATAAAATTTTGTAAAAATTGTAACCACATCATTGTTTGTCTAACTTAATTGTTTGTCTAAAATTAAAGTTTTAATCTTTGAATTTTTATATTTTGTAAGCAAGTGTCATTTTAAAGATTTGATACTCTACATTGTACTCAACTACCCGAACTCGTTCTGTATAAAACTTGTATTGTAAAAAAGAATGTCATCATCTAATATGAATTCGTTGGATGTTATTTTCTCAATTCTATTATATTGTACTAATTGTATTATATTATTGTATTGATACCATTTTAGAGGGGGAAACACTGTAAAAATGAACAATGAATAATCCATATTCATTTTTACATAAGAACCAAAATTGCCTAAGAGAGTTTTGGATAAAAATTTTATTTGTAGCTTCCTATTTTTGTTTGTGTCACAACCCTATGATCTACCATTTCTGTGGTTTAGTCGTATCTATTTTCCATTTTTCATTGTTACAGAATTTATTATAATTAATTATGATTGTCTTCCATCTCACCCTCGACCCTAGATTATGCATACACATTGCATGTAACAGGATTGGAACCCGCAGTTGTACTTCTTAGTCATTGATATCCACTCTTTGTCTCTAATTCGTTCATGTAAATCTTCCTAATAATGATTTGTACTATACGTACAAATTCAATAACTATGACGTCACATTTTCCCGTCATTAATTTCCCTTCATTATATCTCTAGTATGCAACGTATGAAAATTCTTTATCATCATAATAAAAACTGTACACTCTATAGAAGTCATTATTATATGTTATGTAGTATAAATATAACTATTATTCGACCATATCCCCGCCCCCATACGTCCATATTTTATCTTGATCATTATCCTATATAAATTTTATTAAATATTCATTTTTACTCGTGTCAATCTATGAAATGCAAAACTTCATGCCTTCGTTCGAACACGCAAAAATACGTTCTCGTATTATTTTTTTCATTATTATTTTTTATTATATCACCTCCCGCATTGAACTCGAAAATGCTTAGTAAGTTATCAAATTCCGCTAACTGGCAGAATCGAACGCTTCAAAGATAAAAAAAGTCTCCTTTCGCTCATTTCGAATTTATAACTTTATCATGCGTTATGTTATATCATGTGTGTCATGTCTCATGTACTTGTGTTGTACAATAACCAAATATAGTAACCATCTAGTATAACCATCTAGTATAACCATCTAGTGTAACCATATAGTATAACCATCTAGTATAACCATATAGTATAACCATATAGTATAACCATATATAAAAACACTAAGAATGGTAAACGACGTAATGTACTTTAATGAAACTGTAATTAATAATAACTTGTAATGTACTTCAATGAAACTGTAATTGAATGTAATGAATTAATAGATATGTAAGAATGTAGTTTAATAGAACTGTAATGGACAATCATAAGCGAATGTGAAGTAATCCATAATTGTAATCGTAATTGTAATGAACCAAAATTAATACGTACTCAGTCGTGTACTTAATTTGTACTTATGTACTATTACGAAATGATATCGTCTTCACAAATGAAGACGGCAAAAATATACGATTAGTTTTTATTTTTATTTTTTATTTTATTTGGAATCTTTCAAACATCTGATCATGTGTTTAAAAGGGGGAAACTTAACCTTCAACTGTCTTCCCCCAAACATTTAGGTTTATATTATACATGTATTTGTAAAATTAGAGCACTTCATTAAGTCACTTCATTACGGCACTTCATTACGACTCCTTTGTTAGCAGCCTCGCTGCGAGGAGGGGGCAGAGGCCCCTTGCCTCCTTAACTTTTTAGATTCCGGCCTGAGCCATGGTCGAAAGAGGTCGAACCTCTACCCCTGTAAATTCAGAGCACTACCTGTACATTTTGAGAAGTAAACCACAGTAGAAAAAGTTTTTATCTTTTCCTTCGAGCCTTGTTCTCTTCAGGAATTTAGTCAGTTAAGTCGATAAGTTATAAAAGAAAAGTCGATAATTTTAGTAGCAAGAGAAAGTATCAGAGTATTATAGCAAGAGAAGAATTAAAATCGTCGACCCATAAAGCGAGAGAAAGAGACAACCCAAGCACCATAGAAGATATTGGCATAACAGTCTGGCGAGTCTGTAGCCAAGAGTTTAACAAGAGGCGACCGAAAAGAATTAGAATGTTATAGAAGAAATATCCGTTGCTGCCTCCTAACCAGAACCCCCCGTCGATTCCGAACCCCCCAGGGCCATAGACGGAGGGGTTAACAGAGTGGCGACCCTATAGCCAGGATAAACACATAGAAGAAGCAAGAGTTTAAAACATTTGGAGACCCTACTACCAGGATTAGAAGAATATTTTAAGAAGAATATTTAAAGAAGAATATTTTAAGAAGAAGAATATTTTAAGAAGAAGAATATTTTAAGAAGAAGAATATTTTAGAAGAAGAAGATTTTAAGAAGAAGAAGATTTTAAGAAGAAGATTTTAAGAAGAAGAAGATTTTAAGAAGAAGATTTAAGAAGAGGCCACTCTTTGGCCAAGATAGAAATTACCCTGCATCAGGATAAAACCAGTTGACC
>JAJOZX010022541.1:0-41205 GCA_023014485.1 Bathynomus jamesi
GTAGGTGTATGAGCCAGTAAATAGCCTAATGCCCATAACTGCGTGGGTTGTTTCGGGGAATGACGGCTAGTGTGTTTTTAGGCATGAAATTGTTCTTGAACACAGTAAAACACAATGACGAGATTGTGGTTGTGGCTTGTAGCGGGTCGTAGATGAACCGGTCGATGTACATCCTTCTAAAGGCTTGCAAACATGCTCTAAGTACGCGCACGTCATTCACGCAATAACGCTCACATTCATCAGCTATATTGTAAGGAATATCTTCATTAAAACTGTTGTAGTACCTCTCAAAATCTTCACGCTCACTATCACTCATGTTGTCATAGTTAAAGTAATGTTTGGGTAGTGGTGGTCCTACGTAATTTAAAGTGTCGCGAGTGAGGAAAGTGTAAGGGAAATACCCTTTTGAAACTTCGGTGGCTACGCCCATCACCTTGGGTAGCTTGGCTAATTTATAAGGTGTGAATAACAGTGTCTTTAAACTGAACATTACCTCTTATCTGCATCTGCATAAGCTTGTTTCCAATTTTCAAGGGATCACCTGTAAATATCTCATGATTCGTGTTCAAGCATTTCCTTATAAAGGAATTGTGTATCAAATTTTGCGCCGTTGTGGGCAAGAATATAGTCATTTTTTTTAAACTTGTCTGCTACCTTGACAATATAGGACAAAGAGTTTCACGGGGGTGTCGTGTGCACTCGTTTTAAAAACGTTTGTTCGTTTACCACATTTGCGACATTCATCACACTCGACGTTCATGCACTCGTCACAGAGAGTCTAGCTTACAAGTAAATGTGGGATAACCGCTTTGGTTTCTGCATTATACGACCCAAAATGTAATCTACATCTAAGGCGGCCAAACGCCTGTAGGGTATTACTACCCAAAAATCATCTCTATCACCGACGTGTGACCCGAACCCGAAGGACAGTCGTGTCCTGACTTCAAGTCCCTCACTGTTCTGAAGGGCAAATTTCACAATACGTTCAACTACACGCCGCAGCCCATGATCAACACCTCTGCTATACATGACTCGCGGTCGACCCTGACTAGGTACTGGTTTCTTGTCAGGGCTGGGGTGGGGGTGACGGTGCGCACCAGTTCGAATGTTATGCTACTGTCTACAGAATGGGATGCTGCTGTGAAGGACACGGATGGTATTGAATAGGAATAAGGGGGCACAGTTTTATTTGTAGGAGTTACTGTAGGGGCTGTGCCGTAAGATCTAGAGGGCTGGGGCTCTATTACTGCGGGTCTAACAGCCGACGCGCCCCTAGCGCGCTTTACACCGGAAGTAGAAGGCGATTCAGCAATGTCGTCATGCACCAGCTTTCCTCTCGAATTGTCGAGTGGGGGTGCTACAGTTGTCGCTGGTGGAGGTTCCAGAACGCTAGCGGGGGTGATGGTACAGTCTGTAGCCTCAGCAGCAACTACACTGTCATCGGCATCATAAACTTCATCTGCAATATCTATGATGGGGACATGTTGCTGGCACAGTACCGCATCCTCGTCATCATTCACGGTTCTGGGCTAGAAGAAAAACAAGGCTGTAGAATATAAGGAGCATCACTTAAAACCTTATTATATTTTGTAAACGTTCCACTTAAAAGCGTGACGTATTAAGAGATGGATTCTGTAGAAAAATTCAGGTTCACCAGTCCTTCTACTTGCATTATATCTGGCCCTACAGGCTGTGGCAAAACTGTGTTTATGCTTAAAATCATTAAAGATAAGGGGGAACTGTTCTCAAATTTTGTGCATAGTCATATGGTGCTATTCGACATACCAGCCCGTATTCAACGAGTACCAAGGTGACATTTTGTTCCACAAAGATATTTATCATATTAGTTCGATAAAGGGTAATGAGCACACGGTCATTCATTGTAATTGATGATCTCATGTTAGAAATTGATAAAACGTTTGCGGAGACATTTACAGTGTTCTCCCACTATCTTAACATAAACGTATACTTCATCAACCAGAATCTATTTTTCAAAAATAGATACATGCGCGATGTTTCACTAAATACACAATATCTAGTCTTATTCGCGCAACGTAGAGATGTGGTACAAATTGGGGTATTAGCCAATCAAATGTTCCCGAATCAGCGTAAAGAGTTTTTGGAAGTTTATAAAGAAGCTACAAGCCAACGTTACGGATATTTGTTTTGTGACCTTCACCCGCGAAACACGTTTAGGGTGCTTCTAAGAACGAATATATTCCCAAACGAGGCTGAAACGGTGTATATCCCAGAATGACAAAGAGATTAAAGAAATACCGTGAATTAATAAAAATCTATCACCGGCTGCCACGAACTCTCCAACGTCTGTTTGTTAAAAATACTGACTCCGACTGTCTAAAATGCATCTGTGAAATCTTGTCTTAACGTTATAAAATTTACCTGCTCTACATTCCTGAAGTGGTACTCACTAAAGTCTACAGATGTTGTGAACACCCAAAGAATTTCTAGCCATCCTCCTTTGAAACCTTTAAGGCCGCACTAAATCGTGCGAGGCATGAGGAGCAAGACGTTCAAATACTCTATGGTTATTCTGGTGAGAGCGTTGCAGGGATTCGCAATTCAGACGATGTAATGGAATATGCTGCAGGATTAAACTGCACTAGAGAGTACATATATCGTGAAGTGAAAGAATCGACGTTTGCAGAAGAGAAACAAAGGGTCTGGGTTGTGAACCTTGTTGATGATTGGTGTGACAGGAGCTATTACACCATGTTATATCACACCGAGTACACGTACACCGGGACGGTGAATGTAAATCTTGTGATTATGGAGAGTTTAAAATATTTCTACCACTACTTCTATGTATATCATGATGAGGTGCACAGTGAAATTGTAGCTAAAGGTTTATGTGAATTTTTAGTAGAGTTTAGGGACGAGTATCGTTTGTCCAGCAAAAAGGACAAGTATGTACACATGTTTCTCTCAAATAGATCGCCAGAGGGTTAATAAATGTGCATAGTTCGAGAAGGTACAATGGTAAATGCAGTTACCCCTGAACGTTATAGAAGATGTATGATGCGCATTCCGGGAAGTGCGTGTGATAAATCATTAAAACCAATATTACTTCATGTATCGCAGATGGAAAATTCTCTAAACACCTACCCAGTATAATGGGATACAAATATTCGGTTGATTCATCAATGCGCAAGGAATCTTTCATGTTGGAACAATCTCATACACGAATAACTAACGCTTGTCGGCATTCATGACGCAACCTGTGACTCATACCCACCCCACATCTTCCACCTCCTCAACCACCCGCACGGTCTCTCCGAGTCAAACAGCGCACCGGCGGCTCATAGTCGCCTCAGAACTTGACCCGTCTGGACGTTCTCGCAGGATCAATAGAAAACTATTAAGAGATGGAACTTCCGTTGAGCAGCATCCTCAATGCAGTATACGACGTGTCCGTGATGAAGTCTGTGCGTGTATTTAGGCGTAATACCGATGCTATTAATTATGTACTTGAAACGAAATGTAGACACTCAAACTCTGGTAGACGCAATGTTATTTAAGTGTTGAAGAGATGAACAGGATCTTCGTGGTGGTTGAGAAGTGGGGTGAGGACGGTTATAAAATACCTGTGGGTGTAGACACAGAGAACAGATTAGTGATGCACCCGCATACGCTATTATTTGTACGCTATGCGTAAATCGTGATACAAACCAATCATGGGTTGATGTGGAAGAATGCTGCTGACAATAACGCCCTTATCCCCACACGAAGCTGTTTCATTCTCGACAGAATGTTTGAAGTCGTCGGTTTTCGTAAACCGAAACCTATATTAGACGCGTGTTGCTGATATGCGTTATTTTGACACGGTGCTTCAATACGCGTACACCGTCCTACTCGATGATTTTGCCAAGTGTAGAACCGAACAAAGCGAGAATGGTTTGGAATTGGATGCGTATTTAGAAGGTGTAGACTCCTCGAAATATCGTGAACTGGAACAGGGATGAACTCACCTTCACTGTTCTCCCTGAAGAATTATTTCTTTATATAAGACACAGTTGTCGGAACGATTTAGAAACATACTTCAATTGTCGATATGAGTTGTGAAGAAGATTTTACAGTTGAAAAGGTTAGCGGGAAAAGAATAAATGCATGTTTGGAAAGGGGTGTTTATAAACTTGAATTTAATGGTGATGCGGCAAACACTGTCATCTTTGTGCGTGCTTTTGACTGTATTCTAGTCGTGTTTAAAGAGCGTGATAATTTGCCGCCCAGTTGTAAAGTGGGTACAAAAATAGTGTTAAACGAGTTGAAAGCCCATTATATTGAATATAGACACCCGCATACTTTGAGCGGTGAATTAATGGTAAATCGCCTTTATTGTGTAGTACAGAGCAATGAGGATGTAAATGTGGAGTCGATTACGTGCGAGTTTACTATTTTATTTAAACGTGGTAGAAACTAATCTTAAAACATATATTTCTATTTTTGATGCGTATATATACATAGTAAACAAATGTTGTGTATTTTGTTGTATATAGAATTCTTCTTTATTAGCTGTATTATTTTTTGTTGTGATACGTACAGTGAAACTCCTCCATTGCGGTCACCCTTGGGACCTGGTGGATTTGGCCCTAATTGAGGACTGGCCTCAATAGAGGCAATGTGTCAAATCGAAGTTCATTTTCATAGGGAAAATACTTTAGTGTGTTTGTGCTTATATAAGGATGTAGCTTTTTAATGAACAAGTTAACATGAAATGTAGTAAAGTTATTTTTATTATTTTATTCTTTTATACTTTAAAGAAGTCAGTAATATAAGATTGTTTGTTGCACAGCTTGGAGTCCACATTTTCACTTTCATAATCTGCCTCTACCTGTACAGCTGATGTGTAGCTTTTTGTCAATCCTTTTTTCATGGAGAAGAGTTTTAGTTGGTTGGCCCATTTGAGTGCTTCAGAGATGTCTTTGATTAGGCACTCGGGTTCGTGGTCAGGGTTGTTGCCGTGGATCTCTCGTTGTTAACGAAGTCGGCGACGAGTTTCTTCTCCCAGTCGTCCTCAAGTTCTTCAGTCGCAGGAATGTTTTTGTCAAAGTCGGGAAATTCTGCAGCTGCCATCGGTGCCTTGATATTAAGTTGTTTGGATTGTCGTGACGATGAGTTGGCTGAGGGGGATGTCATCCTCTGGGTCTTCTTCTGGCGCGTCAGCAGGAAAGCTAGCCTTTTTGAAACATGACTGCACAGTGGTGGGCTTCATGTCTTTGATAGAAGATGATATCCACTGGATTGCGTCGAGCACAGTAACACACTTTCCAGACGTATTGTCGGTCTCGTTGTCGGCTTTGGCGATGACGGATCGCAGAAGTCGCTTGCGATAGTGTTGCTTCAAGCAATGGATGATTCCCTGGTTCAGGGGTTGGAGTTCCGATGTTGTGTTGCTGGGTAAGTAAACCACTTTCACGTTTTTTGTTGTTGTATCCTTTGGGTGACCAGGGGCATTATCCAGGAAGAGAAGCACGGTACGCTTTTTCGTTGCATTTTCTTGTCAAAAGCTTTCAGCCACTCGCGATAGAGTTGTGCGTCCATCCATGCTTTCTTGTTGGCCTTCCATGTGACAGGGAGTGTGTCCACGTTGATGTTTCTGAAGCAGCGAGGCTTTTCGCATCTGCCGATGACAAGAGCTGGTTCAAACTCGCCGAGCATGTTGCAACAAAGGGCAGCAGTCAATCGGTCTTTGGACTTCTTACCGCCCTTGCATTCTTCACCACGAATGTGGAGTGTACGGTCAGGAAGCTGACGGTAAAAAAACTCCCGTTTCATCCATATTGGAGACATCCCGAGGGGAATATCCTTCAATGATGGACGGAAGTTTTTCCTGCCAGTCTGTGACAACACCTTTATCCACATTTCCACTTTCACCACAAATGCGTGCATCAGAAAGATTATGGCGCTGTTTGAAACCTCGCAGCCAACCCGTGGAAGCTTTGAACTCCGTTAGATTGAGCTCTCGGGCTATTGCCAGAGCTTTCTCTTGCATCATCGGCCCACTGACAGGGACTAGCCGAGAACGTTGTTTGGTGAACCATTGCCACATCAAATCATTTAGATCATCGTTTGTTGTTGATATACAGTGCCCGCGAAAAGTATCCGATCACCCTTGAAATTTGTATTTTTTTACATAAAAAACAATGTTTAAATGTATACTAACCTTATATTAGTATTTTGTTATCTGTCCTTTGGTTTGGATGACTTGTTCTAGACGTTTTGGCATGGATTTAATCAAGTTTTGACAAACTTCCACTGATATTTCCTTGCACCATACCTTTTTGATGGCCTCTTGTAATTTTTCGACTGAGCCAGTCGTGGCATTCAACCTTATTTTTTATTATTAGCCACAGATTTTCTATCGGATTGAGATCTGGACTATTACCAGGCCAATCCAAAATATCAAATTTATTGTCAGTAATCCATTTTGTCACTATTTTGGCCCTGTGACATGGTGCACCATCATGCATGTATGTTTTTGTCCTTTGGATTGCCATTGCCATTGGAAGTTTATCCTGTAGCATTGCTAAATACCGTGCCCATTCATAGTTGTGTTCTTCGGAAGAAAATATAAGTTTCCACGCCCATAGTAACCGAAACAACCCCAAACCATCACACTTGGAGGGTGTTTCATTGTCTTTAGGGTGTATTTAGGGTCCATCCTATTTGAGCCAATAGGCCGGCGAACCTTTTTTGGACAACTTCTGAATGTCAAAAATGTCGACTCATCGCTAAATAAAACCTTCTTCCAGTCATCAACAGTCCAATGAATGTATTTTTTACAAAATGCGACACGTTTTTTACGCATTTTTTCATTAATGAACGGTTTCTTAGCAGCATGGCGAGATGGTAATCCGAGTTCTTTTTGGAGCCGCCCTGGATAGTTCGTTCAGAAACACCAGATAACAAATTTTCATATTAAATTTTATTTCTTTCGCAGTTATTGTTGGGTTTTTCAATACTAAACGTTTCATAAGTTTGTCTGTTCGCGAATTTGTTTTTCTCGGTCTGCCAGAGCGTTTTTTAGGGACTGGCGTGGTTAGGCCACCATTGTTCTTAGCCCGTGAAACCCATAAATTAACGGTACTTTGGGATATGTTAATTCCTTAGCTATCTGTCTCTGTGATTTCCCACATGCATGCAAAGCAACAATAGCACCTCGACAATCACTCTTAAGTTGTTTTTTAGCACACATTATTATAAATTTTATTTACACCACTTTCTGTAAAAAAAAAAAAAATATCAAGAAATTTACACAAACAGTGAAATCTGACAAATTTGAGACACAGCCACCCGCAACGAAGGCTACCAGAACACTAATTTGAGAATGCGTTGGATAGCTCTCATATCAGCGAGCAACCTCAAAGTTACCAGATGTCGCTAGAACAAATAGAAAGTGAATTACGTGTCTCTGAATATCAAGGGAAAATATTGTATTTTCTTGAGTGATCGGATACTTTTCGCGGGCACTGTACATAGCCTTCTGCGGCTCGAGTTGGCATTTTCGCCATAGGAATCCAAAATTTCCCGTTTTCGTTTCACAATATTTTGCACTTGCGTTCTGCCGATGCCATAAATGTCGGCTAACTGTCGGCTACTTTTGCCATCACCGTTTTTCACCAGATCAACCTTTTGTTTCAAAGACATTTCATTACGAGATTTTTTGGTTGCCATTTTTGCTACACGTATTGATGAATTAGCACTTCTGTTTCACGATGTATCACTCAAAGCAGTTCATAATTGAATAACGTGCTTATGTCACTCTTAACTCTGAGCTACTGGTATCTTTAGTAAAACAGAGAACCTGTCATCTACACTAACTGTGCGCGTGGCTTTCTGTGATTAGCCGTATTTGATGTACGATCACGTGGCTGCAGGACCAATCAGGTGACCGCAATACGGACTAGAGGCGTGGCCTTATACTGGCTTTTTCATAGCATAGAAACAAAGGAAGGAGAATTTGGGACTAAATATTTTGACTTCAATGAATGCTCTGGCAGCTTTTCAGGCGTGACCGCTAGCAGGCGTTTTACTGTATATATATATATATATGTGTGTATATAATATATATATATATATATGCATATAACTGCAATGACCGCGCAGTATATAATGAATAGAAACGACATAAGTGTTAAGGAACGTTTCTGCACCACGAGGAGGAGAGATAACGAATAATGAAAAATGAGGCGAACCGCCCGGGAATCGAACCCAGGGCCTTCCAATTGCCGGTTGGACGCTCTACCATTATGCTACGGACCTCACTCAATCACAAATCGAAATTCTCCCATAGGGCAGAAACCATGCCCTGAGAGGGCATTGGTTTCTGCCCTATGTGGGAGAATTTCGATTTGTGATTGAGTGAGGTCCATAGCATAATGGTAGAGCGTCCAACCAGCAATTGGAAGGCCTGGGTTCGATTCCCGGCGGTTCGCCTCATTTTTCATTATTCGTTATCTCTCCTCCTCGTGTGCAGAAACGTTCCTTAACACTTATGTCGTTTCTATTCATATATATATATATATATATATATTTGTATGTTAAATAACCAATTATTCCTGTATTTGCGTCTAATGCAATTCTCCTCTACTGTATGTCTTATTTTTGGTGTAAATATATGTTAAATAACTCCAATTATTCCTGTTTTCACCTAATGTATATACATATTTTGTATTTCGATATACTGTATATTAAATAGAACGCTGTAGTTGTGTTTTATTTCTCCTTTACACCATATAAACAAATATTAATGGAAATGAAGGGTATGTGTATATACAAAGGTGGGCTTGCGGCGCAACATTTTTGGTTGCGCTTGCGCTTGCGCCGCACATTTTTACAGAGAGTTGCGGAATTGTTTGCGGCGCAACTTATATATGCAGTTTCAAGATTAGCGCGCAACGCGCAACATTTAATATTACTTCTCTGTAAAAATAACCCAAGCGAATGTAACTTAAATATTTTTATCTGGCAACACTGCACTTCAATTGTTTACATTCAGTCACATTCTCAATGCGCCAGTATCACTGTCTGACTTTCTGTTGTTTTCGTTTCTTTTTACTTTTTAGTACTAGTACTAGTACTAGTATTATGGATCGTTTTGTGATGCGGAAGCGGCAGGCAAAGGGGACTTCCTCGAGCAGCTGTACGACACAGGAGTAATCAGCAAACAGAAGAAGGAGAGCACAATGCTGGTGAACAGTTTCCTGGACCAGAGGCCGGAGAAAAATATCGCGAGGAACGTGTTCACTTGCAAGGAACTGACAGACCTCTTTGTGCAGTATAACACACCCATTCCTCAAGTGCGGCTGTAGAACGTCTGTTCTCTTTGGGGAAGGATGTTCTGAAGCCAAAACGGGCTGGACTCTCCGATCCACACTTTAAGATGCTGGTGTTCATGAAGGGGAACCTGGCTCTTATGTAGTGATTTTTTTGCATTTATTATATATTGTAATAAAATATTGATATTATCTTTTTCTGTATCAGATATATTTTGTTTAACTTGTAAAAAGGCTTTTTATTTTAATATTATTTTATTTATTTTTCAAAAGTTGCGCGTTGCGGTTGCGCTTGCGGCGCAACTTTTTGAAAAGGGTTGCGCTTGCGCGTGCAGCGCAACTATTTCAGCAGAGTTGCGGTTGCGGCTGCGGCGCTACAAAAATCGTTGCGCGTGCCCACCACTGTGTATATATATAACGATAGTGTGTGTGTGTGTGTGTGTGTGTGTGTGTGTTCTCTAGCAGGGGTTTGTGAACCGACAGACTGGCCACATTTTACTTTAAGAATTTGCCGTGAATGGTGGTGCCATTCTAGTTAGCCAATATATGTATATATAAGTCACTAAAACTAAGGGGATTACGCCATACGCCTTCTAAACCTCCCAGAAAGGCTAGTGAAGAATTCAAAATGCTTCGAGACGCCGCAGTGAAAGGATCTCATCTCTTTTCTCCTCCTTCGTGTGTTTTATTTTAGGTTACCCGCATTTACATGCATACACACCCACATATATACATTTCATATACTTTTGTGGGCCTGAGCTGACAGGTTAGGTTACCCTCTCCCCCTTGGAGATCACAGATATACACACACATATATTTGGGGGGATATTGTTGCATAACCCCACCCGCTTGGATGTTGGGGGTGGCTAAAAACACTCATCATGTTGCATGCAATTGTATTGCACTCGGGATTTTTGCGCACATGCTGCTAACATCGCACAGCCCGGCCGTACTCCGACATTTACACCGAGCCACTCACTCAACTAACTCTTAATTTCACACACGCACTATTACCCACATAAAAACTTCTTGCATTTAATATCTTACCACTGATCACATATATTTAAGCACTTGCCAAAAACTAATCTCTTCACTTTATCATATGCTTTCTCGAAATCCATAAATGCCATAAACACGCGTTTCTTTTTACAACTGTTTCTCAATCAGTAGTAAAATCTCAATCAGTTGTCTCACTGTATACAACTCATACACTTGATCTGCCTTCCCTTGGTTCGCCCTGTTTCATCTTCAACCAAGAGATTTGTAATACCTTTAATCTATGGACTCTTCCGGATTATTTTGCTAGCTATATTTAAAAGACTCGTACCCCTATAATTTTTATACAGGGTGTTCCGGTCCAGGTCTCATAGGAAAATGTATTTTAAATTAAATTTACAAAATACATTAAAGCAAAAGCAAATGTTCAAATTGATGTCTTGATTTGGGACCTTTTTTTTTGTTGCAGGTAGAATAACATGCAATAGCTAATGTGATAGTGAGTTACACTCCTGAGGAAAAGGCGGAGGCGAAGAACAGAACTTGCTATATTTTCTTCTATTCTACTCTGTTGCCATCTCACTCGAATTCGGATTTTCGACTTTCACTCTGTATCTTTCCGCTGCCTCTTCACTTTATGCCAAATACCAACCAACTTTACACAATACAGTCGCATGCTTTGACAAACCTCTACTCAACCCCGAGCAGTTTTTGTGCCGTGTAAATCCCTCAGCATAATCTCTCTCTCTCTCTCTCTCTATATATATATATATTGTGTGTGTGTGTATATATATATATATGTGTGTGTATATATATATATATATATATATACACCTTGGTTAACCTTGGTTTTGCTTCCGCCCGGATTGTTCATTCCGATGAAGGTCAAGTTTGTCACTCCACCTTAGACCTACAGTTTAACGTGGAATCTGAACCACGTCCCACCACGGGCTGTCAGAAATTACAAAGTCCTCGCTCAGACTCGACCTCACGACCTCCCGACCAACAGCCCAGCGTCTTAACCACGAGACTACCAAGGGTACTCATTTATCTATCAACCCATTCTTTTTATTGTGTGGAAGGATGAACAGCTAGGTTTTGCTGCGCGCCGCCTGCCGTCACCAGGTCTCGATATATAAACCAGCCAAAAATCTTCTTTCCCTTTAGGCACACTGAAATTATATTGTGGTTTTAACGAGGAAACATAAAAAAAAACAAATAATATTCTAAAATATCTTGAACTGCCCCATTTTTGCCAAAATATGAAATGGGCGTCGTAACTGGGTTTACGGTTGTTTTTAACTGATTCTTGGCTATGTTGTGGGAGAAACAAATAGATATAACCCATACAAAACTTAAAAATATATCTTCTGCAAATAATTTTCAGGTTAGTTAATGAATTTCTATTTACTTTTTCTTTCCTGGATTAATGATATTCTCGAATTTAGTGTTTTGTTGCAAAGAATATCAAAAAACAAGGAAAGAAATATAACCATTTTTTAAAAATTTGTTTTATTAAATACATGTAGAGTATAGAAACACACAGTAAATGAATACACAAATGATAACTGCAAAAAACAACCTTAACTATTCGAATAAAGACGTCAAACTTTTGGCAAAATCCTTTTTGGTTTCTACGTCTGGCATCAGACAACGTGAAATCATTCTAGCTCTGATAAAACCATCTCATACTTCAAACCCAAATATTGAACTTGAAGAGTCCGTCACTAATTTAATACAACGCTCTACATTCTGGGTATGATTGGGATACTTTGGAATGTTCAATGCGTTTTCTTTGACAACTAAAATTTCTGCTTTTGTTCGCTTCATTGTAAGAGGTGGTTCACTTAATTTAGGATCATTCCAATTAATTATTTCATCCCAGTTCTTTGCATCAAAATTAAGATTAGGAACCTTGAAATCTCTCACTTCTAAATTTTGACCAGTCTCATTTCGCATGTTCATGATTTTGCTAAAACTTTTTCACGTTTTTCCCTAGCTGAGTCATACAACATTGCCAGAAGAATATTTTCCGGGTGAGCAAAGTATACATTTCGGGATATATACTTAACAATTTCTACTGATTCTCTAGGCAAATGCTTAACCCTATTAACAGCAGAAAACACATGCCTTGGGCCATCTATGCAATTAGGTCTACACTTGATGTCAAATCAATTCGGACCATAATTTGTCACAATGAAGTGTGTTATTGTGTAAAATTTCTTTGTTGGTTTCACTGTTGAAACATAAAGCCAACAAACCCTATTAGCAAGAGTTAATCATCTAGCATGACTAAGAGGACCTGGCTTTACATGAGCAAGGTGTTCATCAACTGTACCATTTCTGATTGCTGAAATAATGCGGTATAAGTACTGCTGATCTCCACTAAGATCATCAACAATGTGTTGTGGCAGATATGATAGTTCTTTACCACTAGTTACAGGTTTGAATTGTACTACTGGATTGTTTTCGCAAAACTAAATGGCTTTCCCAACAGGACCAACAAAGGTACTTGCCCCAGATGTTGTACCATCCAATGTTTAAAAAATATGTCTTAGAGGTAATTCATTTGTAATAAGCATACAAATGAACCACTGAAGTGGCCTACCAAGTGCTTTCTCCATAACATGAATCACACCTCCTTTATAACCAGTGTTGGTATTTGTGCTTTCACAGCCTATTACAGTTACAGCTATATCATTTTGTAGGTGTCTCTCTTTAATAACTGACAATACTGAATTTGCTATGTCTGTAGCCTTACTCGATGCTGATGTCCAGTGGGTAATATTCTCTCCCCCTGGTTCAGCAATCATTACATAGTGTTCTTCACTCTTCTTTTCACTGTACCACCTATCATTGACTTTCAATTAAAGTCTGATCCTTTCGACCATCGAAGTATAGGGGAGTAATAGGATTCACTTTATCACTTTTCAATGTTTTTCTCTTTCTCTCCGCACTTTACTTCTGTCTATTACGAGATGGTCATCTTCTTTGGTGATTATACCAACGTTTATCAAAGTTGCAGTTGCAATAGCAGCAGTAGCACGATCTGATACACCAAATCTATCTGCCTGCATTGCAACATGCCGCAAAGATATTCTCATTTGGCTTCCAGTATTTTCAAAACCACAGTCTTCAGTTTCCATTAACCCATTGTCACTGTCTTCATCTGAAGAATTTTCTACTAAGTTCAAAGGTTGAAGTTCAGTGGAACGATTGATGGCTTTCTTTTCTTTTCTTGTTGTGAGAGCTTCTTCTTGTATCTCTTTTGTAAAATTTGTGTGGGATGTACATCACATTTACACTACCTATGTACATTTCACGATCAACTCCTCTGATCAAGTAGAAACTGTAATTCCTCTTTTGGTACTTTTTCATCTCTCTGATATACGCAATCTATGTGTATTTCTTCACAATCATCACTGCATCCTATCTGTATGAGATTTTAAATTTCATTTACAAGCACATATATCAAACAAATTACTGAGACTATGCATATATTCATTTTTTAATTTCACTGATGTTTTTGATCTACTCAAACGTTGCTCCTCTTTCTATGAATCTTGCTACCTTTTGAAACACAGCTTTTTCCTGAACTGTGGGGATTGATGCTTACTGCCAAAGTTTTAGTAGCTTCTGAGTTATATATATGATGATTGGCTTGTTAACTGCATTTTTCCTTTCTTTGAGATAGGGAAAGTACCGAGCCACTTGTAAATTAGTTGGCAAAAGATTATGAGGCAACTTCTCAGAAGTTCCAAACAAACAATGTTGCTTAGAATGCCTTGTGCTCACAAATGTTTTCCTTGCTGAATAGCATGGGAAATTTGAAGGCGTAGTAGATGTTGCTGCATGGAAAGCTGTTGGTATAGAGTTGCTGCAAGAGGGGATGTTGCTCGTTTGATGTGAAGAAGGCTGTTGTTTCAGTTGTGGAGACACTGGTGTGTGGGATGCTGATTCCATCTCTACTCTTCTGTAGGTGAATTATTAACTGAAAAATAAGAACAAAAACTCAAATAAATTTCAATGAATTTTAATTGCTTCAGGAAAAACAAATATTTTCTCAGTTTACTCGTCAGTCAAATGTACATTGTAACAAGTGTAACAGAATATTTTTATCTCATTTCTCATAACATGCTCACCAGCTTCTTACCTCTAGATTCTGTAGCTTGGGGACAACTACTGCAGCTGGGTGTCAAGCGAACTGTGGTGTCTGGGAAGTCAGAAGACACGATGCGTACAAGTATACAGTACAACCTTGGAAGGAATACTTTAATCTGGGAATGATGCAAAATAATATATTAAAGTTATAAAAATTTATAATTATGGTTTCGTAATGACATTACTGGGGGTTATTCATATGTTGTAATGTTGACGGATGTATGCTAGAGGAGAACTCTATTTTCTGTGTTTGTTAAATTGTATTTATGCAAAAATGGGGTGGTTAGAGAAACGTGGCACAATTTGTATCATCATATTCGTTTTTCTCAGCAAAAACTACAATAAAATATCAGTGTGCCATTGTAATTAGCATTTTCACTCCGCCCTAATATATATTTACTTTTGTTGCTTACTTTTGTTGAGTTTGAACGACGGTTCAGGATCGACCTGCGGTCGACCCCTCTGCAGCATCCCACCTCATTTGCGGGACTTGGTGAAGGAGGGAATTGCTCTCTGATCGCCTCCTGCCCTCGTAGCCAGCCACACAGGTCAGGGACTTTGCACAAGAATTTGTCCAGCTGGTTCTTGAAGTTATTCAGGTCGGTGTGCTGGAGATTCCTCACTTCTTTTGGAAGGACACTGAAAAGCTTTGGGCCCCGTATTCTGAGGGTATTTTCCAACCTCGTTTTCATGGTTCCTTGTCCCACCGCAGCTGGGACCGTACAAAATCTGCCTCTTCTCTCATTCCAGTTTGTTTCAATTTCATTTCTGAGGTTAGGGACAGAGCCCTCAGGTATTTTCCATATGTATATTATTGTGTACCGCTCGCGCCTTCTTTCAAGAGAGTAGAGTTCCAGGGACTGTAGTCGAGACCAGTAGTCTTCACCTTCCGTTTCCTCTATCTTAGACGTAAAAGTCCTTTGTATAGCTTCAATGCTCGCAATGTCTCTTTTTCTGTGTGGGCTTGTGAGTACTGAGCAATACTCAATTATTGGTAGGACTAGACTCTTCCATAATTTGAACATGATGTTTGCTTTTCTGCTGCGGAAGCTCCTCCAGATGATTTCCATTATTTTTATAGCCATTGTGATTTTGATTTTATAGTGCTATCTGAATTCTGCATCCGACGACATTATTACTCCAAGATCCCTGACTTGTGGATTTGGTGTTATCTGTTTGGCTTGCGGAGTTTTGTACCCTTTTTTCTGTAGCTCTTTGTTATTACCATTTCTTAGAAGTTGGAATTTTTCTTCGTTGAACTTCATATTGTTGTCTTCTGCCCACTGGAATAATGTTTCAATGTCGTTTTGTAGTTTTCTTATGTCATCTTCGTTCAATATTTCCTTACATATCTTTGTGTCATCTGCGAAGCTGATACAATACTGTCCTTAATATCTGCATCAATATCCGCAATCATTATTATGAACAGCAAGGGAGCTAATACTGTCCCTTGTGGGACAGAGCTCACGACTTCCGATTTAACTCCGTTTACCACCACTCTTTGCGTTCTTTGCGTCAAGAAATTAAATATCCACCTTCCTAGCTTTCCAGTAATTCCTGTATCCTTAAGTTTGTGTGCTATGATTCCATGGTCACATTTATCGAAGGCTTTAGCAAAGTCAGTATATATTACATCAATGTTTTGTCCTCGACACAATGTTCCTAATATTTTCTCCTGGTGGTCTAGTAGCTGTGACACTGTAGCCCTGTTCAAAAATCAACTTTTTCTTATTTTCATAGGTTTCCGTGCTTTTTCCCATGCTTTTTGACCTGAAAAGGCCGAAAATCACAACCATTTTGACCTAGGTTGTTGGGAAGCATTGCCGCATGGAGCTTTAATTTTTCTGCCTTGAAATCGGCCAAAAGCACCAGTTCCGGGGTCCCTTGAATCATGTTTTGCACTATAACTTTTTATCTAAACAAGATAGAGCAACAAAATAGGCACCAAATTAAAGTGTTTTTAATCCTCTTTCTAACTTATACAATTATGATAGTCTTGGAACAAGAAATGGCACATTGGTACATACAAAGATTTCAGAAATATCACAAAATTCGTTTTCTCACACTCAAGGCAGACAAGGCGCCTTATTCATGACACAAATTTGAGATTAACATTTTGTCACAAGTCTAATCGATCAAGAAGTGAAAGCATTACATGATGATTAATTTCATAATGACATTTACACAGTCAGTTGTTGAGAGTTTGTTTCTTGAAGCTGTCAAAGCGGCGTCTGTTGAACTCCACAGCTTGAAGGAGATAGTCCCTTTGCTTGGCATCTGTTGTTACGACATTTGCAAAGTCGCTCATCATCTTGACACCACGTTCAGCAATGTCATTCACCGCTTTCAGATTCTTAACATAGTCCAACGCTTTTCTGTAGTCCTCATTCTGTGGCCAAGACGTGACAGGTTCCAGAAGCCACTCGGATCCAATGTTCAGTGTGTCCAGCAGGAAATGTGATTCTGGGCCAATGAGATCAACCAGGGTGGTCTTAGCTGTGACTCTCTGGAATAGAGGCTTTCCTGTTCTGAAGCTGTCTGGCTTCTCAGTGGCATGTAACTGGGCAGCAATGTCGTGCTTCAATGTGTCACTCAATCTACTGCTGAACAGGGCAAATGGCACGACTTCCTGCGTCAGGTACCATTTGTGGTTTTCCATCTTATTAAGTACTGCATCAGCAAGCTCTGGGTCAGTTTTCTTGTACTTCAACATGTCCTGGATTAGACTTAGATCATTCACGGGAGCATCTGCAGCAGACATTGACATCATCCATACAGGAGTGTAGAACAGCGCAAGGAAGGTGTTGAGTCTTTCCAGCTTTGATACAGTGTCTTCGTCGTACTCAAGTTGATCTGCAAACATCAGCATTTTCATGGAGTACAGGTTTCTGGCCATCCATCTGGCCTGATGAATGGCGCCTGGTCGACTCCAGTGAATACCTCGAGGAGGCGTTCCTCCAAGAACAATGACTGTCAGTTCAGCCATTTCCCTGTAGTCGGCTCTTGGGAGCCTTTCTGCTGTTAGAATGTCTTGGAGTATTTCTTCACTGTTCTTCTTCTTTTCCTTCAGCCATTTGCTGTTGATAGCCAGCATCTTTGGGTTTTCCTTGGACAAGTCCGTCCAAACATCCTTCAGATGCTCAAACCAGGGATTATCTGGCCCCTTCACCTTCCCAAACAGCTTCTCCCAAACTGCTCCTACTAGGATTTCCAGGATGTGATGTCGACAGGCCAGATAAAACACCTTTTTGTTCAGCATTTTCTCTAGCAGTTTGGCAGCTCCTCTGTGAACTCCACTGTTACTGGATGTAGTGTCAAAAACAAGGGCAGTAACATTATCCGTAAGTTCCCATGTCTCCAGTAAATCCATTGAAGCCTCAGCCTGAGCTGTGCCAGAAGAATTGTCGATGACAGGTACTCCCAATAACTTTCCTTCAGTGTATGAAGGTGGACCAGACACTAGCACAGCTAAAGTCTCTGAGGTACTTCCAGGTTCACTGCCCAAGACATCTTTGAGCAACTTTCCATCCCAGTGTAAGGCAGCGTACTGTGGTTTTTTTTCACAAAACTTGGACATGTGACTCTGGCTGATATTATACCTGGACAGCATTCTGTTGCGACGTGTTATTGAGGTTGAGATGACGAAGTTATCCAGATCAGCCCCTCCAGCTTTCAAGGTGGCAGAAACCATGGCAGTAACTTGATTGTCTGATAAACCAAGACGATCAGCTGTATTGCAGATGACATCACATTCCATGACCTTCCTTGGAAACGTCAAAGTCACACTAGTCACAGTGTCTTGATGGTGAGAACATCCAGGACGAGGCTGATGGTAATCCATGTCATCTGTGTTAGCGTCGTTGTCAGTTGAGTCACCCCAGGTAATGTCATCCACATGAACAACTGCCTCTTGTTCTGCTGCAGCTGTAAAATAGTACTATAAAACTGAGCACTATAAAATAGTTCAGTGGCCTCCACGTGAAGGACTGCAACCAGGAAAGTACAATGTACCCAGGGAACCTCTTGTGAAGCCTGACATAGTTCTGCTACCACCTCTCCATATTAAGTTGGGTCTAATTAAGCAGTTTGTAACTGCGTTAGATTTTGGAGGGGAAGTTTTCCAACAGATTCGGGTCATGTTCCCTAAACTCTCTGAGGCCAAAGTCAAAGCTGGCATCTTTGTAAGACCACAAGTCAAGGCGCTGTTGAATTCAAAGAACCTTGAAGCCAAGATGACTCCGATCGAAAAAGAGGCTTGGTGTGCTTTCCGTGATGTGGTTCGTGGGTTTTTAGGCAACCATAAAGCACCAAACTATAAGGAGTTAGTGTCAAACTTGATTAAGTGCTATGGCAAAATTGGGTGCCGTATGTCTTTAAAATTACACTATCTGCATTCACATCTAGATTTTTTCGTGATAACCTGGGCGATGTGAGTGAAGAACATGGCGTAAGATTCCATCAAGATATTCAAACGATGGAGAAAAGGTACCAGGGCCAGTGGGATGCTCCATGATGGGAGACTACGTATGGTCGCTGATCAGAAAGGATAAGAATGTTCATACGCGGAAGTCGCGTTCTTCAGTGCATTTTTAAGGAACGCACACTGCATAACGAGGCTTGTTATTCTATTCTCTTATCAGTTCTCCTCATGATATATATTATATCTTTTGCACCATTTTGGGTTTGTCAAACAATTTTAGCTCAATAAACATTAATTTCCAATAGTGTTTTTATTTTCAGAAAATATTTATGTTAGCCTTCTTTATATACTTTGCCATATGAAAAGTGTGATAACCTATATTTTTGAAACGGTTGATGATAGAGCAAAACCAATATAATTTTTGGAATCAGCGCCCCGAAATCATTAAGAAACGACAGAAAAATCACAATAAACAAAATTTTTCAAATTTTGTTACCCAGTGTTATATAAATATTCACACTTAACGGTATCCAAAGGGGAGTGTGTCATAGGTGTCAGGCACCTGGTATCATTTCCTGTATGTGTTACGACACACTTTCGTCCCCCTCCTTTACGCCCCCCAGCTTCTGCGCCCCAAAGTTATAAGTTCCTACAGTCAGATGGGGCGGTTGGTCACCCTCATGTTCTAAACTCACTAGCTCTTTCAGCGAATCAAAGTTGACGATCCGCCGGTTCGCCTGGTTAAGCGTGATACCTTTAGCCTTCACGATATATTTCATCTCCTCCCCCACCCTCACCCGTACTCCGTAAGTTTTTGGGTCTGTTGAGAATCAGCGTAGATGCTGTCTCCATACTCATCCTTAATCTCGTCAGTCAACTCTCCGAGGAATTCCCCAATAGGAGGCATATATTCACCTTGCCTCTCCGTGAATATCACACTATCTGTATCTGCGTACAGAACCCTCCGTCCAAGGGAATGCAATAAACTCCAAAGTTTGATGCGGGTGTTGTTGCTGTTGTGAAACTGACTACATGTATGTTTGTGACACGCGATGTATCTGTAGCCAATTCGGTTCTGTTGTACTTTATTACGTACGTATTACCCACATTCACAATCTCCATGACCTCTTTATCAGGAGCGTTGGCGTAATCCCACACCTCGTTATAATTTTGGGCTAGATGGACGTTCTCCTTGTCTGTATTCTGGGCAAATTTCGGAGCTATTGAAGAATAGGGACCCCAGCCTTCTTTAGTTAGGCTTATAAGGCTAACTAACGAAAATATCACGACCTAACCTAACCAATCGTTAGGTTAACTGTACGCCCTTGACGATTGGTTAGGTTAGGTCAGGTCATGATATTTTCGTTAGTTAGCTGGGTCCTTATTCTTCAATAGCCCCCAAATTTCCCCCAAAATATTTAGGCACAATTTTGCACTAAAACGCTTGTCAGGGTTCTTTGCAATTTGGTCCCATTCAAGTTGTATCCCTTCACGATCACGGAAGCGTTGAATATACGCCGATTTTTCATTTTCGGTCTCAACTCCTCGCGGGTATCCTGATGCTTTTACTTTATCCTTCAAAAAGTATATATGGTGTGAAAAGGTTGGAGAACTTCTGAAACCTCCACACCTCATATATCTTCAATATTCTGTACCCGTGACGAATGGCTAGGGACAGCTCAGGACTTGCATATGCGCCTCTGATCCTCCGCTGGTTGATTGTGTGATTACAAGCCCCATTGTTCTCCTCTGCACACCTCACATACAGAGGGAACATGAGTTTGTGGTCTATAACGACGGGTAAGATTGGCATCCATAAGTCGCGAGGGGAGAGCACATCTACAAAAGTCCGAAATAGTTCTCGCTCATTAGCTGAGAACTCTTCGATGGGGAGTGACCCCAGTTTTTCAGGTGCGAATACGGGGTACGGATTGTTCTTCATCACGTATGGGTATAAAGAACAGAATTTGTAGTAATAGTTTCACGCCCTCCGTAGGTGGAAAATATAGTTTGAAAGGGTTTGTGCGTCCGCCAAACAAACTATCGCAGCATTTGAGAGGGTCGAGCACCATTGAAAGCTTAATGGTGTTTTTTCCTCGTGGTACTGTCCATCTGTCTCCATCCGTACATCATATTCGTGTTCTCACAAAACCTTGTGAGTGAACTGGGAGCTTATAAGTTGATCGCGGGTACGGGTCCACGCGAGACTCGGCAGGAGATCTACCATGGATATCTCCTATGATACCACACTCAGGACGTGGACATCCATGCCACCAGCATCCATTGAAGGAGTACGCCGTCTTCTCACCAGTGGCGGGGTCTTCGCTTAGACCATCCACCCAAAAAACACGGCCACTGATCTTAATGGGCACTTCTCCCGTGTTGCGAGCATGTTTTATGTATACACTGGACTGTTGTTGTAGGTGTATGAGCCAGTAAATAGCCTAATGCCCATAACTGCGTGGGTTGTTTCGGGGAATGACGGCTAGTGTGTTTTTAGGCATGAAATTGTTCTTGAACACAGTAAAACACAATGACGAGATTGTGGTTGTGGCTTGTAGCGGGTCGTAGATGAACCGGTCGATGTACATCCTTCTAAAGGCTTGCAAACATGCTCTAAGTACGCGCACGTCATTCACGCAATAACGCTCACATTCATCAGCTATATTGTAAGGAATATCTTCATTAAAACTGTTGTAGTACCTCTCAAAATCTTCACGCTCACTATCACTCATGTTGTCATAGTTAAAGTAATGTTTGGGTAGTGGTGGTCCTACGTAATTTAAAGTGTCGCGAGTGAGGAAAGTGTAAGGGAAATACCCTTTTGAAACTTCGGTGGCTACGCCCATCACCTTGGGTAGCTTGGCTAATTTATAAGGTGTGAATAACAGTGTCTTTAAACTGAACATTACCTCTTATCTGCATCTGCATAAGCTTGTTTCCAATTTTCAAGGGATCACCTGTAAATATCTCATGATTCGTGTTCAAGCATTTCCTTATAAAGGAATTGTGTATCAAATTTTGCGCCGTTGTGGGCAAGAATATAGTCATTTTTTTTAAACTTGTCTGCTACCTTGACAATATAGGACAAAGAGTTTCACGGGGTGTCGTGTGCACTCGTTTTAAAAACGTTTGTTCGTTTACCACATTTGCGACATTCATCACACTCGACGTTCATGCACTCGTCACAGAGAGTCTAGCTTACAAGTAAATGTGGGATAACCGCTTTGGTTTCTGCATTATACGACCCAAAATGTAATCTACATCTAAGGCGGCCAAACGCCTGTAGGGTATTACTACCCAAAAATCATCTCTATCACCGACGTGTGACCCGAACCCGAAGGACAGTCGTGTCCTGACTTCAAGTCCCTCACTGTTCTGAAGGGCAAATTTCACAATACGTTCAACTACACGCCGCAGCCCATGATCAACACCTCTGCTATACATGACTCGCGGTCGACCCTGACTAGGTACTGGTTTCTTGTCAGGGCTGGGGTGGGGGTGACGGTGCGCACCAGTTCGAATGTTATGCTACTGTCTACAGAATGGGATGCTGCTGTGAAGGACACGGATGGTATTGAATAGGAATAAGGGGGCACAGTTTTATTTGTAGGAGTTACTGTAGGGGCTGTGCCGTAAGATCTAGAGGGCTGGGGCTCTATTACTGCGGGTCTAACAGCCGACGCGCCCCTAGCGCGCTTTACACCGGAAGTAGAAGGCGATTCAGCAATGTCGTCATGCACCAGCTTTCCTCTCGAATTGTCGAGTGGGGGTGCTACAGTTGTCGCTGGTGGAGGTTCCAGAACGCTAGCGGGGGTGATGGTACAGTCTGTAGCCTCAGCAGCAACTACACTGTCATCGGCATCATAAACTTCATCTGCAATATCTATGATGGGGACATGTTGCTGGCACAGTACCGCATCCTCGTCATCATTCACGGTTCTGGGCTAGAAGAAAAACAAGGCTGTAGAATATAAGGAGCATCACTTAAAACCTTATTATATTTTGTAAACGTTCCACTTAAAAGCGTGACGTATTAAGAGATGGATTCTGTAGAAAAATTCAGGTTCACCAGTCCTTCTACTTGCATTATATCTGGCCCTACAGGCTGTGGCAAAACTGTGTTTATGCTTAAAATCATTAAAGATAAGGGGGAACTGTTCTCAAATTTTGTGCATAGTCATATGGTGCTATTCGACATACCAGCCCGTATTCAACGAGTACCAAGGTGACATTTTGTTCCACAAAGATATTTATCATATTAGTTCGATAAAGGGTAATGAGCACACGGTCATTCATTGTAATTGATGATCTCATGTTAGAAATTGATAAAACGTTTGCGGAGACATTTACAGTGTTCTCCCACTATCTTAACATAAACGTATACTTCATCAACCAGAATCTATTTTTCAAAAATAGATACATGCGCGATGTTTCACTAAATACACAATATCTAGTCTTATTCGCGCAACGTAGAGATGTGGTACAAATTGGGGTATTAGCCAATCAAATGTTCCCGAATCAGCGTAAAGAGTTTTTGGAAGTTTATAAAGAAGCTACAAGCCAACGTTACGGATATTTGTTTTGTGACCTTCACCCGCGAAACACGTTTAGGGTGCTTCTAAGAACGAATATATTCCCAAACGAGGCTGAAACGGTGTATATCCCAGAATGACAAAGAGATTAAAGAAATACCGTGAATTAATAAAAATCTATCACCGGCTGCCACGAACTCTCCAACGTCTGTTTGTTAAAAATACTGACTCCGACTGTCTAAAATGCATCTGTGAAATCTTGTCTTAACGTTATAAAATTTACCTGCTCTACATTCCTGAAGTGGTACTCACTAAAGTCTACAGATGTTGTGAACACCCAAAGAATTTCTAGCCATCCTCCTTTGAAACCTTTAAGGCCGCACTAAATCGTGCGAGGCATGAGGAGCAAGACGTTCAAATACTCTATGGTTATTCTGGTGAGAGCGTTGCAGGGATTCGCAATTCAGACGATGTAATGGAATATGCTGCAGGATTAAACTGCACTAGAGAGTACATATATCGTGAAGTGAAAGAATCGACGTTTGCAGAAGAGAAACAAAGGGTCTGGGTTGTGAACCTTGTTGATGATTGGTGTGACAGGAGCTATTACACCATGTTATATCACACCGAGTACACGTACACCGGGACGGTGAATGTAAATCTTGTGATTATGGAGAGTTTAAAATATTTCTACCACTACTTCTATGTATATCATGATGAGGTGCACAGTGAAATTGTAGCTAAAGGTTTATGTGAATTTTTAGTAGAGTTTAGGGACGAGTATCGTTTGTCCAGCAAAAAGGACAAGTATGTACACATGTTTCTCTCAAATAGATCGCCAGAGGGTTAATAAATGTGCATAGTTCGAGAAGGTACAATGGTAAATGCAGTTACCCCTGAACGTTATAGAAGATGTATGATGCGCATTCCGGGAAGTGCGTGTGATAAATCATTAAAACCAATATTACTTCATGTATCGCAGATGGAAAATTCTCTAAACACCTACCCAGTATAATGGGATACAAATATTCGGTTGATTCATCAATGCGCAAGGAATCTTTCATGTTGGAACAATCTCATACACGAATAACTAACGCTTGTCGGCATTCATGACGCAACCTGTGACTCATACCCACCCCACATCTTCCACCTCCTCAACCACCCGCACGGTCTCTCCGAGTCAAACAGCGCACCGGCGGCTCATAGTCGCCTCAGAACTTGACCCGTCTGGACGTTCTCGCAGGATCAATAGAAAACTATTAAGAGATGGAACTTCCGTTGAGCAGCATCCTCAATGCAGTATACGACGTGTCCGTGATGAAGTCTGTGCGTGTATTTAGGCGTAATACCGATGCTATTAATTATGTACTTGAAACGAAATGTAGACACTCAAACTCTGGTAGACGCAATGTTATTTAAGTGTTGAAGAGATGAACAGGATCTTCGTGGTGGTTGAGAAGTGGGGTGAGGACGGTTATAAAATACCTGTGGGTGTAGACACAGAGAACAGATTAGTGATGCACCCGCATACGCTATTATTTGTACGCTATGCGTAAATCGTGATACAAACCAATCATGGGTTGATGTGGAAGAATGCTGCTGACAATAACGCCCTTATCCCCACACGAAGCTGTTTCATTCTCGACAGAATGTTTGAAGTCGTCGGTTTTCGTAAACCGAAACCTATATTAGACGCGTGTTGCTGATATGCGTTATTTTGACACGGTGCTTCAATACGCGTACACCGTCCTACTCGATGATTTTGCCAAGTGTAGAACCGAACAAAGCGAGAATGGTTTGGAATTGGATGCGTATTTAGAAGGTGTAGACTCCTCGAAATATCGTGAACTGGAACAGGGATGAACTCACCTTCACTGTTCTCCCTGAAGAATTATTTCTTTATATAAGACACAGTTGTCGGAACGATTTAGAAACATACTTCAATTGTCGATATGAGTTGTGAAGAAGATTTTACAGTTGAAAAGGTTAGCGGGAAAAGAATAAATGCATGTTTGGAAAGGGGTGTTTATAAACTTGAATTTAATGGTGATGCGGCAAACACTGTCATCTTTGTGCGTGCTTTTGACTGTATTCTAGTCGTGTTTAAAGAGCGTGATAATTTGCCGCCCAGTTGTAAAGTGGGTACAAAAATAGTGTTAAACGAGTTGAAAGCCCATTATATTGAATATAGACACCCGCATACTTTGAGCGGTGAATTAATGGTAAATCGCCTTTATTGTGTAGTACAGAGCAATGAGGATGTAAATGTGGAGTCGATTACGTGCGAGTTTACTATTTTATTTAAACGTGGTAGAAACTAATCTTAAAACATATATTTCTATTTTTGATGCGTATATATACATAGTAAACAAATGTTGTGTATTTTGTTGTATATAGAATTCTTCTTTATTAGCTGTATTATTTTTTGTTGTGATACGTACAGTGAAACTCCTCCATTGCGGTCACCCTTGGGACCTGGTGGATTTGGCCCTAATTGAGGACTGGCCTCAATAGAGGCAATGTGTCAAATCGAAGTTCATTTTCATAGGGAAAATACTTTAGTGTGTTTGTGCTTATATAAGGATGTAGCTTTTTAATGAACAAGTTAACATGAAATGTAGTAAAGTTATTTTTATTATTTTATTCTTTTATACTTTAAAGAAGTCAGTAATATAAGATTGTTTGTTGCACAGCTTGGAGTCCACATTTTCACTTTCATAATCTGCCTCTACCTGTACAGCTGATGTGTAGCTTTTTGTCAATCCTTTTTTCATGGAGAAGAGTTTTAGTTGGTTGGCCCATTTGAGTGCTTCAGAGATGTCTTTGATTAGGCACTCGGGTTCGTGGTCAGGGTTGTTGTCCGTGGATCTCTCGTTGTTAACGAAGTCGGCGACGAGTTTCTTCTCCCAGTCGTCCTCAAGTTCTTCAGTCGCAGGAATGTTTTTGTCAAAGTCGGGAAATTCTGCAGCTGCCATCGGTGCCTTGATATTAAGTTGTTTGGATTGTCGTGACGATGAGTTGGCTGAGGGGGATGTCATCCTCTGGGTCTTCTTCTGGCGCGTCAGCAGGAAAGCTAGCCTTTTTGAAACATGACTGCACAGTGGTGGGCTTCATGTCTTTGATAGAAGATGATATCCACTGGATTGCGTCGAGCACAGTAACACACTTTCCAGACGTATTGTCGGTCTCGTTGTCGGCTTTGGCGATGACGGATCGCAGAAGTCGCTTGCGATAGTGTTGCTTCAAGCAATGGATGATTCCCTGGTTCAGGGGTTGGAGTTCCGATGTTGTGTTGCTGGGTAAGTAAACCACTTTCACGTTTTTTGTTGTTGTATCCTTTGGGTGACCAGGGGCATTATCCAGGAAGAGAAGCACGGTACGCTTTTGTCGTTGCATTTTCTTGTCAAAAGCTTTCAGCCACTCGCGATAGAGTTGTGCGTCCATCCATGCTTTCTTGTTGGCCTTCCATGTGACAGGGAGTGTGTCCACGTTGATGTTTCTGAAGCAGCGAGGCTTTTCGCATCTGCCGATGACAAGAGCTGGTTCAAACTCGCCGAGCATGTTGCAACAAAGGGCAGCAGTCAATCGGTCTTTGGACTTCTTACCGCCCTTGCATTCTTCACCACGAATGTGGAGTGTACGGTCAGGAAGCTGACGGTAAAAAAACTCCCGTTTCATCCATATTGGAGACATCCCGAGGGGAATATCCTTCAATGATGGACGGAAGTTTTTCCTGCCAGTCTGTGACAACACCTTTATCCACATTTCCACTTTCACCACAAATGCGTGCATCAGAAAGATTATGGCGCTGTTTGAAACCTCGCAGCCAACCCGTGGAAGCTTTGAACTCCGTTAGATTGAGCTCTCGGGCTATTGCCAGAGCTTTCTCTTGCATCATCGGCCCACTGACAGGGACTAGCCGAGAACGTTGTTTGGTGAACCATTGCCACATCAAATCATTTAGATCATCGTTTGTTGTTGATATACATAGCCTTCTGCGGCTCGAGTTGGCATTTTCGCCATAGGAATCCAAAATTTCCCGTTTTCGTTTCACAATATTTTGCACTTGCGTTCTGCCGATGCCATAAATGTCGGCTAACTGTCGGCTACTTTTGCCATCACCGTTTTTCACCAGATCAACCTTTTGTTTCAAAGACATTTCATTACGAGATTTTTTGGTTGCCATTTTTGCTACACGTATTGATGAATTAGCACTTCTGTTTCACGATGTATCACTCAAAGCAGTTCATAATTGAATAACGTGCTTATGTCACTCTTAACTCTGAGCTACTGGTATCTTTAGTAAAACAGAGAACCTGTCATCTACACTAACTGTGCGCGTGGCTTTCTGTGATTAGCCGTATTTGATGTACGATCACGTGGCTGCAGGACCAATCAGGTGACCGCAATACGGACTAGAGGCGTGGCCTTATAACTGGCTTTTTCATAGCATAGAAACAAAGGAAGGAGAATTTGGGACTAAATATTTTGACTTCAATGAATGCTCTGGCAGCTTTTCAGGCGTGACCGCTAGCAGGCGTTTTACTGTATATATATATATATATATGTGTGTATATATATATATATATATATGCATATAACTGCAATGACCGCGCAGTATATAAATGAATAGAAACGACATAAGTGTTAAGGAACGTTTCTGCACACGAGGAGGAGAGATAACGAATAATGAAAAATGAGGCGAACCGCCCGGGAATCGAACCCAGGGCCTTCCAATTGCCGGTTGGACGCTCTACCATTATGCTACGGACCTCACTCAATCACAAATCGAAATTCTCCCACATAGGGCAGAAACCAATGCCCTGAGAGGGCATTGGTTTCTGCCCTATGTGGGAGAATTTCGATTTGTGATTGAGTGAGGTCCATAGCATAATGGTAGAGCGTCCAACCAGCAATTGGAAGGCCCTGGGTTCGATTCCCGGGCGGTTCGCCTCATTTTTCATTATTCGTTATCTCTCCTCCTCGTGTGCAGAAACGTTCCTTAACACTTATGTCGTTTCTATTCATATATATATATATATATATATATATTTGTATGTTAAATAACCAATTATTCCTGTATTTGCGTCTAATGCAATTCTCCTCTACTGTATGTCTTATTTTTGGTGTAAATATATGTTAAATAACTCCAATTATTCCTGTTTTCACCTAATGTATATACATATTTTGTATTTCGATATACTGTATATTAAATAGAACGCTGTAGTTGTGTTTTATTTCTCCTTTACACCATATAAACAAATATTAATGGAAATGAAGGGTATGTGTATATACAAAGGTGGGCAGTTGCGGCGCAACATTTTTGGTTGCGCTTGCGCTTGCGCCGCACATTTTTACAGAGAGTTGCGGAATTGTTTGCGGCGCAACTTATATATGCAGTTTCAAGATTAGCGCGCAACGCGCAACATTTAATATTACTTCTCTGTAAAAATAACCCAAGCGAATGTAACTTAAATATTTTTATCTGGCAACACTGCACTTCAATTGTTTACATTCAGTCACATTCTCAATGCGCCAGTATCACTGTCTGACTTTCTGTTGTTTTCGTTTCTTTTTACTTTTTAGTACTAGTACTAGTACTAGTATTATGGATCGTTTTGTGATGCGGAAGCGGCAGGCAAAGGGGACTTCCTCGAGCAGCTGTACGACACAGGAGTAATCAGCAAACAGAAGAAGGAGAGCACAATGCTGGTGAACAGTTTCCTGGACCAGAGGCCGGAGAAAAATATCGCGAGGAACGTGTTCACTTGCAAGGAACTGACAGACCTCTTTGTGCAGTATAACACACCCATTCCCTCAAGTGCGGCTGTAGAACGTCTGTTCTCTTTGGGGAAGGATGTTCTGAAGCCAAAACGGGCTGGACTCTCCGATCCACACTTTAAGATGCTGGTGTTCATGAAGGGGAACCTGGCTCTTATGTAGTGATTTTTTTGCATTTATTATATATTGTAATAAAATATTGATATTATCTTTTTCTGTATCAGATATATTTTGTTTAACTTGTAAAAAGGCTTTTTATTTTAATATTATTTTATTTATTTTTCAAAAGTTGCGCGTTGCGGTTGCGCTTGCGGCGCAACTTTTTGAAAAGGGTTGCGCTTGCGCGTGCAGCGCAACTATTTCAGCAGAGTTGCGGTTGCGGCTGCGGCGCTACAAAAATCGTTGCGCGTGCCCACCACTGTGTATATATATAACGATAGTGTGTGTGTGTGTGTGTGTGTGTGTGTGTGTTCTCTAGCAGGGGTTTGTGAACCGACAGACTGGCCACATTTTACTTTAAGAATTTGCCGTGAATGGTGGTGCCATTCTAGTTAGCCAATATATGTATATATAAGTCACTAAAACTAAGGGGATTACGCCATACGCCTTCTAAACCTCCCAGAAAGGCTAGTGAAGAATTCAAAATGCTTCGAGACGCCGCAGTGAAAGGATCTCATCTCTTTTCTCCTTCGTGTGTTTTATTTTAGGTTACCCGCATTTACATGCATACACACCCACATATATACATTTCATATACTTTTGTGGGCCTGAGCTGACAGGTTAGGTTACCCTCTCCCCCTTGGAGATCACAGATATACACACACATATATATTTGGGGGGATATTGTTGCATAACCCCACCCGCTTGGATGGTTGGGGGTGGCTAAAAACACTCATCATGTTGCATGCAATTGTATTGCACTCGGGATTTTTGCGCACATGCTGCTAACATCGCACAGCCCGGCCGTACTCCGACATTTACACCGAGCCACTCACTCAACTAACTCTTAATTTTCACACACGCACTATTACCCACATAAAAACTTCTTGCATTTAATATCTTACCACTGATCACATATATTTTAAGCACTTGCCAAAAACTAATCTCTTCACTTTATCATATGCTTTCTCGAAATCCATAAATGCCATAAACACGCGTTTCTTTTTACAACTGTTTCTCAATCAGTAGTAAAATCTCAATCAGTTGTCTCACTGTATACAACTCATACACTTGATCTGCCTTCCCTTGGTTCGCCCTGTTCATCTTCAACCAAGAGATTTGTAATACCTTTAATCTATGGACTCTTCCGGATTATTTTGCTAGCTATATTTAAAAGACTCGTACCCCTATAATTTTTATACAGGGTGTTCCGGTCCAGGTCTCATAGGAAAATGTATTTTAAATTAAATTTACAAAATACATTAAAGCAAAAGCAAATGTTCAAATTGATGTCTTGATTTGGGACCTTTTTTTTTGTTGCAGGTAGAATAACATGCAATAGCTAATGTGATAGTGAGTTACACTCCTGAGGAAAAGGCGGAGGCGAAGAACAGAACTTGCTATATTTTTCTTCTATTCTACTCTGTTGCCATCTCACTCGAATTCGGATTTTCGACTTTCACTCTGTATCTTTCCGCTGCCTCTTCACTTTATGCCAAATACCAACCAACTTTACACAATACAGTCGCATGCTTTGACAAACCTCTACTCAACCCCGAGCAGTTTTTGTGCCGTGTAAATCCCTCAGCATAATCTCTCTCTCTCTCTCTCTCTCTATTATATATATATATTGTGTGTGTGTGTATATATATATATATGTGTGTGTATATATATATATATATATATACACCTTGGTTAACCTTGGTTTTGCTTCCGCCCGGATTGTTCATTCCGATGAAGGTCAAGTTTGTCACTCCACCTTAGACCTACAGTTTAACGTGGAATCTGAACCACGTCCCACCACGGGCTGTCAGAAATTACAAAGTCCTCGCTCAGACTCGACCTCACGACCTCCCGACCAACAGCCCAGCGTCTTAACCACGAGACTACCAAGGGTACTCATTTATCTATCAACCCATTCTTTTTATTGTGTGGAAGGATGAACAGCTAGGTTTTGCTGCGCGCCGCCTGCCGTCACCAGGTCTCGATATATAAACCAGCCAAAAATCTTCTTTCCCTTTAGGCACACTGAAATTATATTGTGGTTTTAACGAGGAAACATAAAAAAAAACAAATAATATTCTAAAATATCTTGAACTGCCCCATTTTTGCCAAAATATGAAATGGGCGTCGTAACTGGGTTTACGGTTGTTTTTAACTGATTCTTGGCTATGTTGTGGGAGAAACAAATAGATATAACCCATACAAAACTTAAAAATATATCTTCTGCAAATAATTTTCAGGTTAGTTAATGAATTTCTATTTACTTTTTCTTTCCTGGATTAATGATATTCTCGAATTTAGTGTTTTGTTGCAAAGAATATCAAAAAACAAGGAAAGAAATATAACCATTTTTTAAAAATTTGTTTTATTAAATACATGTAGAGTATAGAAACACACAGTAAATGAATACACAAATGATAACTGCAAAAAACAACCTTAACTATTCGAATAAAGACGTCAAACTTTTGGCAAAATCCTTTTTGGTTTCTACGTCTGGCATCAGACAACGTGAAATCATTCTAGCTCTGATAAAACCATCTCATACTTCAAACCCAAATATTGAACTTGAAGAGTCCGTCACTAATTTAATACAACGCTCTACATTCTGGGTATGATTGGGATACTTTGGAATGTTCAATGCGTTTTCTTTGACAACTAAAATTTCTGCTTTTGTTCGCTTCATTGTAAGAGGTGGTTCACTTAATTTAGGATCATTCCAATTAATTATTTCATCCCAGTTCTTTGCATCAAAATTAAGATTAGGAACCTTGAAATCTCTCACTTCTAAATTTTGACCAGTCTCATTTCGCATGTTCATGATTTTGCTAAAACTTTTTCACGTTTTTCCCTAGCTGAGTCATACAACATTGCCAGAAGAATATTTTCCGGGTGAGCAAAGTATACATTTCGGGATATATACTTAACAATTTCTACTGATTCTCTAGGCAAATGCTTAACCCTATTAACAGCAGAAAACACATGCCTTGGGCCATCTATGCAATTAGGTCTACACTTGATGTCAAATCAATTCGGACCATAATTTGTCACAATGAAGTGTGTTATTGTGTAAAATTTCTTTGTTGGTTTCACTGTTGAAACATAAAGCCAACAAACCCTATTAGCAAGAGTTAATCATCTAGCATGACTAAGAGGACCTGGCTTTACATGAGCAAGGTGTTCATCAACTGTACCATTTCTGATTGCTGAAATAATGCGGTATAAGTACTGCTGATCTCCACTAAGATCATCAACAATGTGTTGTGGCAGATATGATAGTTCTTTACCACTAGTTACAGGTTTGAATTGTACTACTGGATTGTTTTCGCAAAACTAAATGGCTTTCCCAACAGGACCAACAAAGGTACTTGCCCCAGATGTTGTACCATCCAATGTTTAAAAAATATGTCTTAGAGGTAATTCATTTGTAATAAGCATACAAATGAACCACTGAAGTGGCCTACCAAGTGCTTTCTCCATAACATGAATCACACCTCCTTTATAACCAGTGTTGGTATTTGTGCTTTCACAGCCTATTACAGTTACAGCTATATCATTTTGTAGGTGTCTCTCTTTAATAACTGACAATACTGAATTTGCTATGTCTGTAGCCTTACTCGATGCTGATGTCCAGTGGGTAATATTCTCTCCCCCTGGTTCAGCAATCATTACATAGTGTTCTTCACTCTTCTTTTCACTGTACCACCTATCATTGACTTTCAATTAAAGTCTGATCCTTTCGACCATCGAAGTATAGGGGAGTAATAGGATTCACTTTATCACTTTTCAATGTTTTTCTCTTTCTCTCCGCACTTTACTTCTGTCTATTACGAGATGGTCATCTTCTTTGGTGATTATACCAACGTTTATCAAAGTTGCAGTTGCAATAGCAGCAGTAGCACGATCTGATACACCAAATCTATCTGCCTGCATTGCAACATGCCGCAAAGATATTCTCATTTGGCTTCCAGTATTTTCAAAACCACAGTCTTCAGTTTCCATTAACCCATTGTCACTGTCTTCATCTGAAGAATTTTCTACTAAGTTCAAAGGTTGAAGTTCAGTGGAACGATTGATGGCTTTCTTTTCTTTTCTTGTTGTGAGAGCTTCTTCTTGTATCTCTTTTGTAAAATTTGTGTGGGATGTACATCACATTTACACTACCTATGTACATTTCACGATCAACTCCTCTGATCAAGTAGAAACTGTAATTCCTCTTTTGGTACTTTTTCATCTCTCTGATATACGCAATCTATGTGTATTTCTTCACAATCATCACTGCATCCTATCTGTATGAGATTTTAAATTTCATTTACAAGCACATATATCAAACAAATTACTGAGACTATGCATATATTCATTTTTTAATTTCACTGATGTTTTTGATCTACTCAAACGTTGCTCCTCTTTCTATGAATCTTGCTACCTTTTGAAACACAGCTTTTTCCTGAACTGTGGGGATTGATGCTTACTGCCAAAGTTTTAGTAGCTTCTGAGTTATATTATGATGATTGGCTTGTTAACTGCATTTTTCCTTTCTTTGAGATAGGGAAAGTACCGAGCCACTTGTAAATTAGTTGGCAAAAGATTATGAGGCAACTTCTCAGAAGTTCCAAACAAACAATGTTGCTTAGAATGCCTTGTGCTCACAAATGTTTTCCTTGCTGAATAGCATGGGAAATTTGAAGGCGTAGTAGATGTTGCTGCATGGAAAGCTGTTGGTATAGAGTTGCTGCAAGAGGGGATGTTGCTCGTTTGATGTGAAGAAGGCTGTTGTTTCAGTTGTGGAGACACTGGTGTGTGGGATGCTGATTCCATCTCTACTCTTCTGTAGGTGAATTATTAACTGAAAAATAAGAACAAAAACTCAAATAAATTTCAATGAATTTTAATTGCTTCAGGAAAAACAAATATTTTCTCAGTTTACTCGTCAGTCAAATGTACATTGTAACAAGTGTAACAGAATATTTTTATCTCATTTCTCATAACATGCTCACCAGCTTCTTACCTCTAGATTCTGTAGCTTGGGGACAACTACTGCAGCTGGGTGTCAAGCGAACTGTGGTGTCTGGGAAGTCAGAAGACACGATGCGTACAAGTATACAGTACAACCTTGGAAGGAATACTTTAATCTGGGAATGATGCAAAATAATATATTAAAGTTATAAAAATTTATAATTATGGTTTCGTAATGACATTACTGGGGGTTATTCATATGTTGTAATGTTGACGGATGTATGCTAGAGGAGAACTCTATTTTCTGTGTTTGTTAAATTGTATTTATGCAAAAATGGGGTGGTTAGAGAAACGTGGCACAATTTGTATCATCATATTCGTTTTTCTCAGCAAAAACTACAATAAAATATCAGTGTGCCATTGTAATTAGCATTTTCACTCCGCCCTAATATATATTTACTTTTGTTGCTTACTTTTGTTGAGTTTGAACGACGGTTCAGGATCGACCTGCGGTCGACCCCTCTGCAGCATCCCACCTCATTTGCGGGACTTGGTGAAGGAGGGAATTGCTCTCTGATCGCCTCCTGCCCTCGTAGCCAGCCACACAGGTCAGGGACTTTGCACAAGAATTTGTCCAGCTGGTTCTTGAAGTTATTCAGGTCGGTGTGCTGGAGATTCCTCACTTCTTTTGGAAGGACACTGAAAAGCTTTGGGCCCCGTATTCTGAGGGTATTTTCCAACCTCGTTTTCATGGTTCCTTGTCCCACCGCAGCTGGGACCGTACAAAATCTGCCTCTTCTCTCATTCCAGTTTGTTTCAATTTCATTTCTGAGGTTAGGGACAGAGCCCTCAGGTATTTTCCATATGTATATTATTGTGTACCGCTCGCGCCTTCTTTCAAGAGAGTAGAGTTCCAGGGACTGTAGTCGAGACCAGTAGTCTTCACCTTCCGTTTCCTCTATCTTAGACGTAAAAGTCCTTTGTATAGCTTCAATGCTCGCAATGTCTCTTTTTCTGTGTGGGCTTGTGAGTACTGAGCAATACTCAATTATTGGTAGGACTAGACTCTTCCATAATTTGAACATGATGTTTGCTTTTCTGCTGCGGAAGCTCCTCCAGATGATTTCCATTATTTTTATAGCCATTGTGATTTTGATTTTATAGTGCTATCTGAATTCTGCATCCGACGACATTATTACTCCAAGATCCCTGACTTGTGGATTTGGTGTTATCTGTTTGGCTTGCGGAGTTTTGTACCCTTTTTTCTGTAGCTCTTTGTTATTACCATTTCTTAGAAGTTGGAATTTTTCTTCGTTGAACTTCATATTGTTGTCTTCTGCCCACTGGAATAATGTTTCAATGTCGTTTTGTAGTTTTCTTATGTCATCTTCGTTCAATATTTCCTTACATATCTTTGTGTCATCTGCGAAGCTGATACAATACTGTCCTTAATATCTGCATCAATATCCGCAATCATTATTATGAACAGCAAGGGAGCTAATACTGTCCCTTGTGGGACAGAGCTCACGACTTCCGATTTAACTCCGTTTACCACCACTCTTTGCGTTCTTTGCGTCAAGAAATTAAATATCCACCTTCCTAGCTTTCCAGTAATTCCTGTATCCTTAAGTTTGTGTGCTATGATTCCATGGTCACATTTATCGAAGGCTTTAGCAAAGTCAGTATATATTACATCAATGTTTTGTCCTCGACACAATGTTCCTAATATTTTCTCCTGGTGGTCTAGTAGCTGTGACACTGTAGCCCTGTTCAAAAATCAACTTTTTCTTATTTTCATAGGTTTCCGTGCTTTTTCCCATGCTTTTTGACCTGAAAAGGCCGAAAATCACAACCATTTTGACCTAGGTTGTTGGGAAGCATTGCCGCATGGAGCTTTAATTTTTCTGCCTTGAAATCGGCCAAAAGCACCAGTTCCGGGGTCCCTTGAATCATGTTTTGCACTATAACTTTTTATCTAAACAAGATAGAGCAACAAAATAGGCACCAAATTAAAGTGTTTTTAATCCTCTTTCTAACTTATACAATTATGATAGTCTTGGAACAAGAAATGGCACATTGGTACATACAAAGATTTCAGAAATATCACAAAATTCGTTTTCTCACACTCAAGGCAGACAAGGCGCCTTATTCATGACACAAATTTGAGATTAACATTTTGTCACAAGTCTAATCGATCAAGAAGTGAAAGCATTACATGATGATTAATTTCATAATGACATTTACACAGTCAGTTGTTGAGAGTTTGTTTCTTGAAGCTGTCAAAGCGGCGTCTGTTGAACTCCACAGCTTGAAGGAGATAGTCCCTTTGCTTGGCATCTGTTGTTACGACATTTGCAAAGTCGCTCATCATCTTGACACCACGTTCAGCAATGTCATTCACCGCTTTCAGATTCTTAACATAGTCCAACGCTTTTCTGTAGTCCTCATTCTGTGGCCAAGACGTGACAGGTTCCAGAAGCCACTCGGATCCAATGTTCAGTGTGTCCAGCAGGAAATGTGATTCTGGGCCAATGAGATCAACCAGGGTGGTCTTAGCTGTGACTCTCTGGAATAGAGGCTTTCCTGTTCTGAAGCTGTCTGGCTTCTCAGTGGCATGTAACTGGGCAGCAATGTCGTGCTTCAATGTGTCACTCAATCTACTGCTGAACAGGGCAAATGGCACGACTTCCTGCGTCAGGTACCATTTGTGGTTTTCCATCTTATTAAGTACTGCATCAGCAAGCTCTGGGTCAGTTTTCTTGTACTTCAACATGTCCTGGATTAGACTTAGATCATTCACGGGAGCATCTGCAGCAGACATTGACATCATCCATACAGGAGTGTAGAACAGCGCAAGGAAGGTGTTGAGTCTTTCCAGCTTTGATACAGTGTCTTCGTCGTACTCAAGTTGATCTGCAAACATCAGCATTTTCATGGAGTACAGGTTTCTGGCCATCCATCTGGCCTGATGAATGGCGCCTGGTCGACTCCAGTGAATACCTCGAGGAGGCGTTCCTCCAAGAACAATGACTGTCAGTTCAGCCATTTCCCTGTAGTCGGCTCTTGGGAGCCTTTCTGCTGTTAGAATGTCTTGGAGTATTTCTTCACTGTTCTTCTTCTTTTCCTTCAGCCATTTGCTGTTGATAGCCAGCATCTTTGGGTTTTCCTTGGACAAGTCCGTCCAAACATCCTTCAGATGCTCAAACCAGGGATTATCTGGCCCCTTCACCTTCCCAAACAGCTTCTCCCAAACTGCTCCTACTAGGATTTCCAGGATGTGATGTCGACAGGCCAGATAAAACACCTTTTTGTTCAGCATTTTCTCTAGCAGTTTGGCAGCTCCTCTGTGAACTCCACTGTTACTGGATGTAGTGTCAAAAACAAGGGCAGTAACATTATCCGTAAGTTCCCATGTCTCCAGTAAATCCATTGAAGCCTCAGCCTGAGCTGTGCCAGAAGAATTGTCGATGACAGGTACTCCCAATAACTTTCCTTCAGTGTATGAAGGTGGACCAGACACTAGCACAGCTAAAGTCTCTGAGGTACTTCCAGGTTCACTGCCCAAGACATCTTTGAGCAACTTTCCATCCCAGTGTAAGGCAGCGTACTGTGGTTTTTTTTCACAAAACTTGGACATGTGACTCTGGCTGATATTATACCTGGACAGCATTCTGTTGCGACGTGTTATTGAGGTTGAGATGACGAAGTTATCCAGATCAGCCCCTCCAGCTTTCAAGGTGGCAGAAACCATGGCAGTAACTTGATTGTCTGATAAACCAAGACGATCAGCTGTATTGCAGATGACATCACATTCCATGACCTTCCTTGGAAACGTCAAAGTCACACTAGTCACAGTGTCTTGATGGTGAGAACATCCAGGACGAGGCTGATGGTAATCCATGTCATCTGTGTTAGCGTCGTTGTCAGTTGAGTCACCCCAGGTAATGTCATCCACATGAACAACTGCCTCTTGTTCTGCTGCAGCTGTAAAATAGTACTATAAAACTGAGCACTATAAAATAGTTCAGTGGCCTCCACGTGAAGGACTGCAACCAGGAAAGTACAATGTACCCAGGGAACCTCTTGTGAAGCCTGACATAGTTCTGCTACCACCTCTCCATATTAAGTTGGGTCTAATTAAGCAGTTTGTAACTGCGTTAGATTTTGGAGGGGAAGTTTTCCAACAGATTCGGGTCATGTTCCCTAAACTCTCTGAGGCCAAAGTCAAAGCTGGCATCTTTGTAAGACCACAAGTCAAGGCGCTGTTGAATTCAAAGAACCTTGAAGCCAAGATGACTCCGATCGAAAAAGAGGCTTGGTGTGCTTTCCGTGATGTGGTTCGTGGGTTTTTAGGCAACCATAAAGCACCAAACTATAAGGAGTTAGTGTCAAACTTGATTAAGTGCTATGGCAAAATTGGGTGCCGTATGTCTTTAAAATTACACTATCTGCATTCACATCTAGATTTTTTCGTGATAACCTGGGCGATGTGAGTGAAGAACATGGCGTAAGATTCCATCAAGATATTCAAACGATGGAGAAAAGGTACCAGGGCCAGTGGGATGCTCCATGATGGGAGACTACGTATGGTCGCTGATCAGAAAGGATAAGAATGTTCATACGCGGAAGTCGCGTTCTTCAGTGCATTTTTAAGGAACGCACACTGCATAACGAGGCTTGTTATTCTATTCTCTTATCAGTTCTCCTCATGATATATATTATATCTTTTGCACCATTTTGGGTTTGTCAAACAATTTTAGCTCAATAAACATTAATTTCCAATAGTGTTTTTATTTTCAGAAAATATTTATGTTAGCCTTCTTTATATACTTTGCCATATGAAAAGTGTGATAACCTATATTTTTGAAACGGTTGATGATAGAGCAAAACCAATATAATTTTTGGAATCAGCGCCCCGAAATCATTAAGAAACGACAGAAAAATCACAATAAACAAAATTTTTCAAATTTTGTTACCCAGTGTTATATAAATATTCACACTTAACGGTATCCAAAGGGGAGTGTGTCATAGGTGTCAGGCACCTGGTATCATTTCCTGTATGTGTTACGACACACTTTCGTCCCCCTCCTTTACGCCCCCCAGCTTCTGCGCCCCAAAGTTATAAGTTCCTACAGTCAGATGGGGCGGTTGGTCACCCTCATGTTCTAAACTCACTAGCTCTTTCAGCGAATCAAAGTTGACGATCCGCCGGTTCGCCTGGTTAAGCGTGATACCTTTAGCCTTCACGATATATTTCATCTCCTCCCCCACCCTCACCCGTACTCCGTAAGTTTTTGGGTCTGTTGAGAATCAGCGTAGATGCTGTCTCCATACTCATCCTTAATCTCGTCAGTCAACTCTCCGAGGAATTCCCCAATAGGAGGCATATATTCACCTTGCCTCTCCGTGAATATCACACTATCTGTATCTGCGTACAGAACCCTCCGTCCAAGGGAATGCAATAAACTCCAAAGTTTGATGCGGGTGTTGTTGCTGTTGTGAAACTGACTACATGTATGTTTGTGACACGCGATGTATCTGTAGCCAATTCGGTTCTGTTGTACTTTATTACGTACGTATTACCCACATTCACAATCTCCATGACCTCTTTATCAGGAGCGTTGGCGTAATCCCACACCTCGTTATAATTTTGGGCTAGATGGACGTTCTCCTTGTCTGTATTCTGGGCAAATTTCGGAGCTATTGAAGAATAGGGACCCCAGCCTTCTTTAGTTAGGCTTATAAGGCTAACTAACGAAAATATCACGACCTAACCTAACCAATCGTTAGGTTAACTGTACGCCCTTGACGATTGGTTAGGTTAGGTCAGGTCATGATATTTTCGTTAGTTAGCTGGGTCCTTATTCTTCAATAGCCCCCAAATTTCCCCCAAAACATATTTAGGCACAATTTTGCACTAAAACGCTTGTCAGGGTTCTTTGCAATTTGGTCCCATTCAAGTTGTATCCCTTCACGATCACGGAAGCGTTGAATATACGCCGATTTTTCATTTTCGGTCTCAACTCCTCGCGGGTATCCTGATGCTTTTACTTTATCCTTCAAAAAGTATATATGGTGTGAAAAGGTTGGAGAACTTCTGAAACCTCCACACCTCATATATCTTCAATATTCTGTACCCGTGACGAATGGCTAGGGACAGCTCAGGACTTGCATATGCGCCTCTGATCCTCCGCTGGTTGATTGTGTGATTACAAGCCCCATTGTTCTCCTCTGCACACCTCACATACAGAGGGAACATGAGTTTGTGGTCTATAACGACGGGTAAGATTGGCATCCATAAGTCGCGAGGGGAGAGCACATCTACAAAAGTCCGAAATAGTTCTCGCTCATTAGCTGAGAACTCTTCGATGGGGAGTGACCCACCAGTTTTTCAGGTGCGAATACGGGGTACGGATTGTTCTTCATCACGTATGGGTATAAAGAACAGAATTTGTAGTAATAGTTTCACGCCCTCCGTAGGTGGAAAATATAGTTTGAAAGGGTTTGTGCGTCCGCCAAACAAACTATCGCAGCATTTGAGAGGGTCGAGCACCATTGAAAGCTTAATGGTGTTTATTTCCTCGTGGTACTGTCCATCTGTCTCCATCCGTACATCATATTCGTGTTCTCACAAAACCTTGTGAGTGAACTGGGAGCTTATAAGTTGATCGCGGGTACGGGTCCACGCGAGACTCGGCAGGAGATCTACCATGGATATCTCCTATGATACCACACTCAGGACGTGGACATCCATGCCACCAGCATCCATTGAAGGAGTACGCCGTCTTCTCACCAGTGGCGGGGTCTTCGCTTAGACCATCCACCCAAAAAACACGGCCACTGATCTTAATGGGCACTTCTCCCGTGTTGCGAGCATGTTTTATGTATACACTGGACTGTTGTT
>JAJOZX010022542.1:0-26896 GCA_023014485.1 Bathynomus jamesi
AGTTGAACCCAGTGTCGACCAAAACCGTTTTTACAAAAGTTTTTAACGAGTTTTATAATTATTTTGATTATATGATGACAGAAATAGCGTAACAATTAATCGACCATGTACCTAATTTATCCTGCTCTGTACGATCGGGAAATTTACCCGTATGACCGCACATACCCTAAATTTCAGTCATTTAATTTTTAATAAAACTTCTACACAATAAAACAGATGTATTTGTCTATATGCAAACAAGTTTTCAGATTAAAAAATCAAATAATTCAAATTCTATCAACATTCAACGAAAGAGTATAATTTTTCTACTTAACATGCAAAAATTATTAAACCTTTTTAATATTTTTTTTATTATATAAAAATAATTTTTAATGTAAAATTTAATTGAAATTATTAAAAGAAAAGATTGTTCGAAATGCTTCCCTTCCATTTCAATAACTTTTTTATTCTTGGTCGAAATTCATCTAAGGTTCGATTTACTTTTATTTTTAAGAATATTATAAAATTATGTTAGCTCATTAAAATGCATAATTGATCTCTATTCTTAATTTGTATTTTTATTTTTTTTGTTCAATTAATCGTGAGTAACTGTCCTTAAATTGTTATTGTACCATTTGTAAGGTATCAAACGAAAATTATAGTCAAATTGACATACTACTAGAGTAAGTACGTTTTTTTTTTAATTACCTTATAAGTGTAACTAATTATGTAAAATCTAAATCCTAATTGAATTTTATTACTTTTGACACATTCGAATTCATTTACGTTCCGTCCCTCCAGTCACTTTCACATTAAACTCATATGCATACACCATCATTAATACTACCTGTAATTTAGAATTTTATAATAATTGACCTTGAGCTTAAAGGATTTTGTAATAATGATAATAATAATAATAATAATAATAACAATAACAATAATTGACTTAAACTTAAAAGATTTTATAACCCTAAACCCATCTTAAATTATTATACATTATTTTTAAACTTTGTTCATTCAAAACCTTCCAAATCCCTACACATACACACGCATGTATGCACACTATATATACTATATACATACAAACCTTATGCTAAAATCATTGAATATCACAATAAAACTATTTCATTACGTAAGTGCCAACTATGCTATTTAGTCTTAATCATTTTTGCTTTCTAATATATCTTGCTGATGCATTTATTCAGTTACTTGAACAATCCTATCAGCTAATCTGTCCCTCGAAATTGGAAAATACACACTTTGCACCTAATACACCCAAATACACACTAGACCACAGGTCTATACATCATCCATTACGTAATTCGATTTTTTACCTACAATAGTCAATAAAATTAGTTTATCAATTGTACTATCATGGAAGTCTCGAAAAATCCATGAACTTTAAAATTTATGTTTTTCCCTTTTACCTATTCATTATGAATGTAATTTATCCCACAGAAAAAAATAAAATTTGGTAAAAAATTTTAACCATATCATTGTTTGTCTAACTTAATTGTTTGTCTAAAATTAAAGTTTTAATCTTTGAATTTTTATATTTTATAATAGCCCTCTAAGCGAGTGTCATGTTAAAAATTTGGATACTCTGCATTGTACTCAACTACCTGAACTCGTTCTGTATAAAACTTGTATTGTAAAAAAGAATGTCGTCATCTAACTTGAATTACTTACGATGTTATTTTCTCAATTGTATTATATTGTATTAATTGTATTATATTATTGTATTAATACCATTTTAGGGGGGAAATACTGTAAAAAATGAACAATGAACAATTCCTACACCATCATTATATGGATTCATTGTCTTCATGCAGTACTTATGTTCGTATAGTTTTTATGTTCGAATGTCCATTTTTACATAAGAACCAAAATCGCTTAACGCGAGTTTGGATAATAATTTTACTTGTAGCTTCCTATTTTTGTTCGTGTCACAACCCTACGATCTACCATATTTATGGTTTAGTCGTATCCATTTTCCATTTGTTATAGAAGTTATTATAATTAATTATGAATTGTCTTGCATCTCACCCTCGACCCTAGATTATGCATCCACATTGCATGTAACAGGATTGGAACCGTAGTTGTACTTCTTAGTCATTACTACCCACTCTTTGTCTCTAATTCGTTCTTGTAAATCTTCCTAATAATGATTTGTACTATACGTAAAAAAATCAATAACTATGACGTCACATTTTCCCTTCATCATATATCTAGTATTCAATGTATGAAAATTCTTTAACATCATACTAAGGACGAAACACTCTATAGAAGTCATTATTTATATGTTATGTAGTATAAATATAACTATTATTCGACCAGATATCCCGCCCCCATACGTCCATATCTTATCTTGATCATTATCCTATATAAATTTTATTAAATATTCATTTTTTCTCATTCGTTCGAAAACGCAAAAATACGTTCTCGTATTGTTTTTTTTTATTTTTTTTTCAAGTGCGTTCACCCCTCAAGATATTCATAAATGCTTACTAAGATCGAATTCCGCTCACGACGACAGATTCGAACGCCTCAAAGATAAAATATCTCGTTCGCTCTGATTTCAAATTTATAACATGTTAAACATATTATAACATATATGTATATAAATCTATATCATGTGTGCCATGTACTTTGTATTATATTTCTAACATCTTAATTGTCTATTAATATGAAACACTGTAAAAACAAAACAAAGTTATAGTAACTGTTTAATTGTAATTAACTGTAATACTTTAATTTAATATAACGTAATGTACTTTAATGAAACTGTAATTAATAATAACTTGTAATGTACTTCATTGAAACTGTAATTAAATGTAATGATTTAATTTATAATGTAAGAATGTACTTTAATAGAACTGTAATGGACAATCATAAGCGAATGTGAAGTAATCCATAATTGTAATCGTAATTGTAATGAACCAAAATTAATACGTACTCAGTCGTGTACTTAATTTGTACTTATGTGTACTATTACGAAATGATATCGCCTTCATAAATGTAGACTCGGCGAAAAATACAAATTAGTTTTTATTTTTATTTTTTTTAAATTTTATTTGCAATCTTTCAAACATCTGATCATGTGTTTAAAAGGGGGAAACTTAACCTTCGACTGTCTTCCCCCCAAACATTTAAGTTTATATTATACATGTACTTGTAAAATTACGGCACTTCTTCATTAGACTTCTTGATTAAGTCACTTCATTGGAGCACTTCATTACGAGACTTCTTCGGACTGCAGCCTCGCTGCGGGGGAGGGGGCAGAGCCCCCTTGCCCCTTAACCAGAACGCCTCGTCGATACGAGACACACCCATAGGGACATAGAAGAGGAAGGGTCTAACAGTCTGGCGACCCTGCCCCAGGATAAGAAGAAGAATATTTTAAGAAGATTATTATTTTAAGAAGATTATTTTTAGAAGAAGATTTTAACAAGAGGATTTTAACAAGAAGATTTTAACAAGAAGATTTTAAGAAGAGGCCACTCTTTGGCCAAAATAGAAATTACCCTGCATCAGATAAAACCAGTTGACCGGCGTATCACGACTTCCAGTTCGTAACATCCACCCTTGAACCGGTGTGTCACGACTCCAAGTTCTCCACGCCTAGTTTTCATCCAAGAAGAAGTAGCCAGCAAGACGTCTTCAGGACACGTCTCTAAGGACTTCGCCCCAGAAATTGTTAAGTACAGAGTTGGTTTTTTTAAGTAATTTGTAAACATTTGAAAAATCAGTATTATTAACAGTTAATATTTAGTATGGAGCCACAATTTAACACAAAACACAGTGAACATTTCAGACACTAGTGATACATTATTTTTAGTGAAACAGTAATTTTCACAGAAGTTAAATGTAAGAGAAGTTAAAAGTAAGAGAGTTAATTTCAAAGAGAGTTAATTTCAAGAGAGTTAATTTCAAGAGAGTTAATTTCAAGAGAAATTTCAAGAGAGTTATTTTCACTGTTATATTCAGTATAGAATAATTTTATTTTATGTATCAAACATAATAGTATCGTACCTTCGTGTACATTAGAGTGAAATGTTGTTTACATTTTATATTTTTGTTTGCAAATTTTTTGAAATTATTGAATTGAATTGACTTGCAAATTAAGAGAGAGAGTTTACAGAGAGTTTATAGATTTAGAGAGATATTGAAGTAATTTTGAAGTCATTTTTTTGAAGTCATTTTTGAAGTCTTTTTTGAAGTCAGTTTTTGAAGTCAGAAGGTTGCACCAAGAGGGTCAACCAAAACAGAGGTTAATCGTCTCCACTTGAATAGAGATCAAGTGCAGTCATTTTCCATTTTCAGTTAATTTCAAGTTAGACAGTTTAAGTTATAGAGATACATGATTGCATTTCAAGTAAGTCGGTTGCACCAAGAGGGTCAACCAAAACAGAGGTTAATCGTCTCCACTTGAATAGAGATCAAGTGCAGTCATTTTCCATTTTCAGTTAATTTCAAGTTAGTTTCAGAATACTTGATAAGAAGTCAAGTCAGAAGGTTGCGCCAAGATGGACAGCCGCCCCAGAGATTTATAGAAATACTTGACAGAGTTCAAGTCAGAGTTTTATTTCAAGTCAGAGAGTTTTATTTGAAGTCAGACAGTTTTATTTGAAGTCAGAGAGTTTTATTCCATCAGACAGTTTTATTCCAAGTCAGAGTTTTATTCCAAGTCAGACAGTTTTATTCGAGTCAGAGTTTTATTCCAAGTCAGTTTTATTCCAAGTCAGTTTTATTCCAAGTCAGTTTCCGAGTCCCAAGTATTCCAAGTCCCAAGTCAGTTTTCAATGCAGTCAATTGAATTCAACTTTTTCTTTGTAAGTTAAGAGAATTTAATTTAAGAAAATGTAATCTAAGAATTTAATTCAACCTTTTTTTGTGTTGTAAAAGAGAATTAAATTCAACCAGAATTGACCGGTTTGCGTCTTTAGTTAACTTTTTTTTTGTTTGTGAGAAGGAAATTGACCGATTTGTCTTTTCTTTTTGATGCATTGTTACGTATATAAATATATAGTCATGTAATTTATTATTTGTAACAAAACCGTTTTTACAAAGGTTGTAACGATTTTGGTAATCATTGTAATGTATATGTGATAATAATAGTTGTGTAATAATTAATTAATCGATCTTGTCCTAATGACTCCTTTTAAATTACTATGCTGAGGAACATGCCGTCCCTCCGTTTTGTTTCAACTTTTTTTAATTTTTGTTTTAAGTAGTGTGACAAGCAATCTTTTTTTAAAAAAAAGAGCAAAGTGCTCACGAAAGACTTATTGTCAATTTCAAACTTATACCCCCGGCTTAGTCACTCAATTCCCCGAATGTAGTACTCCAAACTTTGTTTTTTTATTTTTTTTTATTTTAACACCCCAACCCCAGTTGAACCCAGTGTCGACCAAAACCGTTTTTACAAAAGTTTTTAACGAGTTTTATAATTATTTTGATTATATGATGACAGAAATAGCGTAACAATTAATCGACCATGTACCTAATTTATCCTGCTCTGTACGATCGGGAAATTTACCCGTATGACCGCACATACCCTAAATTTCAGTCATTTAATTTTTAATAAAACTTCTACACAATAAAACAGATGTATTTGTCTATATGCAAACAAGTTTTCAGATTAAAAAATCAAATAATTCAAATTCTATCAACATTCAACGAAAGAGTATAATTTTTCTACTTAACATGCAAAAATTATTAAACCTTTTTAATATATTTTTTTATTATATAAAAATAATTTTAATGTAAAATTTAATTGAAATTATTAAAAGAAAAGATTGTTCGAAATGCTTCCCTTCCATTTCAATAACTTTTTTATTCTTGGTCGAAATTCATCTAAGGTTCGATTTACTTTTATTTTTAAGAATATTATAAAATTATGTTAGCTCATTAAAATGCATAATTGATCTCTATTCTTAATTTGTATTTTTATTTTTTTTTGTTCAATTAATCGTGAGTAACTGTCCTTAAATTGTTATTGTACCATTTGTAAGGTATCAAACGAAAATTATAGTCAAATTGACATACTACTAGAGTAAGTACGTTTTTTTTTTAATTACCTTATAAGTGTAACTAATTATGTAAAATCTAAATCCTAATTGAATTTTATTACTTTTGACACATTCGAATTCATTTACGTTCCGTCCCTCCAGTCACTTTCACATTAAACTCATATGCATACACCATCATTAATACTACCTGTAATTTAGAATTTTATAATAATTGACCTTGAGCTTAAAGGATTTTGTAATGATAATAATAATAATAATATAATAATAACAATAACAATAATTGACTTAAACTTAAAAGATTTTATAACCCTAAACCCATCTTAAATTATTATACATTATTTTTAAACTTTGTTCATTCAAAAACCTTCCAAATCCCTACACATACACACGCATGTATGCACACTATATATACTATATACATACAAACCTTATGCTAAAATCATTGAATATCACAATAAAACTATTTCATTACGTAAGTGCCAACTATGCTATTTAGTCTTAATCATTTTTGCTTTCTAATATATCTTGCTCATGCATTTATTCAGTTACTTGAACAATCCTATCAGCTAATCTGTCCCTCGAAATTGGAAAATACACACTTTGCACCTAATACACCCAAATACACACTAGACCACAGGTCTATACATCATCCATTACGTAATTCGATTTTTACCTACAATAGTCAATAAAATTAGTTTATCAATTGTACTATCATGGAAGTCTCGAAAAATCCATGAACTTTAAAATTTATGTTTTTCCCTTTTACCTATTCATTATGAATGTAATTTATCCCACAGAAAAAAATAAAATTTGGTAAAAATTTTAACCATATCATTGTTTGTCTAACTTAATTGTTTGTCTAAAATTAAAGTTTTAATCTTTGAATTTTATATTTTATAATAGCCCTCTAAGCGAGTGTCATGTTAAAAATTTGGATACTCTGCATTGTACTCAACTACCTGAACTCGTTCTGTATAAAACTTGTATTGTAAAAAAGAATGTGTCATCTAACTTGAATTACTTACGATGTTATTTTCTCAATTGTATTATATTGTATTAATTGTATTATATTATTGTATTAATACCATTTTAGGGGGGGAAATACTGTAAAAAATGAACAATGAACAATTCCTACACCATCATTATATGGATTCATTGTCTTCATGCAGTACTTATGTTCGTATAGTTTTTATGTTCGAATGTCCATTTTTACATAAGAACCAAAATCGCTTAACGCGAGTTTGGATAATAATTTTACTTGTAGCTTCCTATTTTTGTTCGTGTCACAACCCTACGATCTACCATATTTATGGTTTAGTCGTATCCATTTTCCATTTGTTATAGAAGTTATTATAATTAATTATGAATTGTCTTGCATCTCACCCTCGACCCTAGATTATGCATCCACATTGCATGTAACAGGATTGGAACACCGTAGTTGTACTTCTTAGTCATTACTACCCACTCTTTGTCTCTAATTCGTTCTTGTAAATCTTCCTAATAATGATTTGTACTATACGTAAAAAATCAATAACTATGACGTCACATTTTCCCTTCATCATATATCTAGTATTCAATGTATGAAAATTCTTTAACATCATACTAAGGACGAAACACTCTATAGAAGTCATTATTTATATGTTATGTAGTATAAATATAACTATTATTCGACCAGATATCCCGCCCCCATACGTCCATATCTTATCTTGATCATTATCCTATATAAATTTTATTAAATATTCATTTTTTCTCATTCGTTCGAAAACGCAAAAATACGTTCTCGTATTGTTTTTTTATTATTTTTTTTCAAGTGCGTTCACCCCTCAAGATATTCATAAATGCTTACTAAGATCGAATTCCGCTCACGACGACAGATTCGAACGCCTCAAAGATAAAATATCTCGTTCGCTCTGATTTCAAATTTATAACATGTTAAACATATTATAACATATTATGTATATAAATCTATATCATGTGTGCCATGTACTTTGTATTATATTTCTAACATCTTAATTGTCTATTAATATGAAACACTGTAAAAACAAAACAAAGTTATAGTAACTGTTTAATTGTAATTAACTGTAATACTTTAATTTAATATAACGTAATGTACTTTAATGAAACTGTAATTAATAATAACTTGTAATGTACTTCATTGAAACTGTAATTAAATGTAATGATTTAATTTATAATGTAAGAATGTACTTTAATAGAACTGTAATGGACAATCATAAGCGAATGTGAAGTAATCCATAATTGTAATCGTAATTGTAATGAACCAAAATTAATACGTACTCAGTCGTGTACTTAATTTGTACTTATGTGTACTATTACGAAATGATATCGCCTTCATAAATGTAGACTCGGCGAAAAATACAAATTAGTTTTTATTTTTATTTTTTTTAAATTTTATTTGCAATCTTTCAAACATCTGATCATGTGTTTAAAAGGGGGAAACTTAACCTTCGACTGTCTTCCCCCCCAAACATTTAAGTTTATATTATACATGTACTTGTAAAATTACGGCACTTCTTCATTAGACTTCTTGATTAAGTCACTTCATTGGAGCACTTCATTACGAGACTCTTCTTCGGACTGCAGCCTCGCTGCGGGGGAGGGGGCAGAGCCCCCTTGCCCCTTAACCAGAACGCCTCGTCGATACGAGACACACCCATAGGGACATAGAAGAGGAAGGGTCTAACAGTCTGGCGACCCTGCCCCAGGATAAGAAGAAGAATATTTTAAGAAGATTATTTTTAAGAAGATTATTTTTAGAAGAAGATTTTAACAAGAGGATTTTAACAAGAAGATTTTAACAAGAAGATTTTAACAAGACGATTTTAACAAGAAGATTTTAAGAAGAGGCCACTCTTTGGCCAAATAGAAATTACCCTGCATCAGGATAAAACCAGTTGACCGGCGTATCACGACTTCCAGTTCGTAACATCCACCCTTGAACCGGTGTGTCACGACTCCAAGTTCTCCACGCCTAGTTTTCATCCAAGAAGAAGTAGCCAGCAAGACGTCTTCAGGACACGTCTCTAAGGACTTCGCCCCAGAAATTGTTAAGTACAGAGTTGGTTTTTTTAAGTAATTTGTAAACATTTGAAAAATCAGTATTATTAACAGTTAATATTTAGTATGGAGCCACAATTTAACACAAACACAGTGAACATTTCAGACACTAGTGATACATTATTTTTAGTGAAACAGTAATTTTCACAGAAGTTAAATTGTAGAAGAAGTTAAGAGAGAATTTAAGAGAGTTAATTTCAAAGAGAGTTAATTTCAAGAGAGTTAATTTCAAGAGAGTTAATTTCAAGAGAGTTATTTTCACTGTTATATTCAGTATAGAATAATTTTATTTTATGTATCAAACATAATAGTATCGTACCTTCGTGTACATTAGAGTGAAATGTTGTTTACATTTTATATTTTTGTTTGCAAATTTTTTGAAATTATTGAATTGAATTGACTTGCAAATTAAGAGAGAGAGTTTACAGAGAGTTTATAGATTTAGAGAGATACTTGAAGTAATTTTGAAGTCATTTTTTTGAAGTCATTTTTGAAGTCATTTTTTTGAAGTCAGTTTTTGAAGTCAGAAGGTTGCACCAAGAGGGTCAACCAAAACAGAGGTTAATCGTCTCCACTTGAATAGAGATCAAGTGCAGTCATTTTCCATTTTCAGTTAATTTCAAGTTAGACAGTTTAAGTTATAGAGATACATGATTGCATTTCAAGTAAGTCGGTTGCACCAAGAGGGTCAACCAAAACAGAGGTTAATCGTCTCCACTTGAATAGAGATCAAGTGCAGTCATTTTCCATTTTCAGTTAATTTCAAGTTAGTTTCAGAATACTTGATAAGAAGTCAAGTCAGAAGGTTGCGCCAAGATGGACACCGCCCCAGAGATTTATAGAAATACTTGACAGAGTTCAAGTCAGAGTTTTATTTCAAGTCAGAGAGTTTTATTTGAAGTCAGACAGTTTTATTTGAAGTCAGACAGTTTTATTCCAAGTCAGACAGTTTTATTCCAAGTCAGAGTTTTATTCCAAGTCAGACAGTTTTATTCCAAGTCAGAGTTTTATTCCAAGTCAGTTTTATTCCAAGTCAGTTTTATTCCAAGTCAGTTTCCGAGTCCCAAGTATTCCAAGTCCCAAGTCAGTTTTCAATGCAGTCAATTGAATTCAACTTTTTCTTTGTAAGTTAAGAGAATTTAATTTAAGAAAATGTAATCTAAGAATTTAATTCAACCTTTTTTGTGTTGTAAAAGAGAATTAAATTCAACCAGAATTGACCGGTTTGCGTCTTTAGTTAACTTTTTTTTTGTTTGTGAGAAGGAAATTGACCGATTTGTCTTTTCTTTTTGATGCATTGTTACGTATATAAATATATAGTCATGTAATTTATTATTTGTAACAAAACCGTTTTTACAAAGGTTGTAACGATTTTGGTAATCATTGTAATGTATATGTGATAATAATAGTTGTGTAATAATTAATTAATCGATCTTGTCCTAATGACTCCTTTTAAATTACTATGCTGAGGAACATGCCGTCCCTCCGTTTTGTTTCAACTTTTTTTAATTTTTGTTTTAAGTAGTGTGACAAGCAATCTTTTTTTAAAAAAAAGAGCAAAGTGCTCACGAAAGACTTATTGTCAATTTCAAACTTATACCCCCGGCTTAGTCACTCAATTCCCCCGAATGTAGTACTCCAAACTTTGTTTTTTTTATTTTATTTTTATTTTAACACCCCAACCCCAGTTGAACCCAGTGTCGACCAAAACCGTTTTTACAAAAGTTTTTAACGAGTTTTATAATTATTTTGATTATATGATGACAGAAATAGCGTAACAATTAATCGACCATGTACCTAATTTATCCTGCTCTGTACGATCGGGAAATTTACCCGTATGACCGCACATACCCTAAATTTCAGTCATTTAATTTTTAATAAAACTTCTACACAATAAAACAGATGTATTTGTCTATATGCAAACAAGTTTTCAGATTAAAAAATCAAATAATTCAAATTCTATCAACATTCAACGAAAGAGTATAATTTTTCTACTTAACATGCAAAAATTATTAAACCTTTTTAATATATTTTTTTTATTATATAAAAATAATTTTTAATGTAAAATTTAATTGAAATTATTAAAAGAAAAGATTGTTCGAAATGCTTCCCTTCCATTTCAATAACTTTTTTATTCTTGGTCGAAATTCATCTAAGGTTCGATTTACTTTTATTTTTAAGAATATTATAAAATTATGTTAGCTCATTAAAATGCATAATTGATCTCTATTCTTAATTTGTATTTTTATTTTTCTTTTGTTCAATTAATCGTGAGTAACTGTCCTTAAATTGTTATTGTACCATTTGTAAGGTATCAAACGAAAATTATAGTCAAATTGACATACTACTAGAGTAAGTACGTTTTTTTTTTAATTACCTTATAAGTGTAACTAATTATGTAAAATCTAAATCCTAATTGAATTTTATTACTTTTGACACATTCGAATTCATTTACGTTCCGTCCCTCCAGTCACTTTCACATTAAACTCATATGCATACACCATCATTAATACTACCTGTAATTTAGAATTTTATAATAATTGACCTTGAGCTTAAAGGATTTTGTAATAATAATAATAATAATAAATAATAACAATAACAATAATTGACTTAAACTTAAAAGATTTTATAACCCTAAACCCATCTTAAATATATATACATTATTTTTAAACTTTGTTCAAAAACCTTCCAAATCCCTACACATACACACGCATGTATGCACACTATATACTATATACATACAAACCTTATGCTAAAATCATTGAATATCACAATAAAACTATTTCATTACGTAAGTGCCAACTATGCTATTTAGTCTTAATCATTTTTGCTTTCTAATATATCTTGCTCATGCATTTATTCAGTTACTTGAACAATCCTATCAGCTAATCTGTCCCTCGAAATTGGAAAATACACACTTTGCACCTAATACACCCAAATACACACTAGACCACAGGTCTATACATCATCCATTACGTAATTCGATTTTTTACCTACAATAGTCAATAAAATTAGTTTATCAATTGTACTATCATGGAAGTCTCGAAAAATCCATGAACTTTAAAATTTATGTTTTTCCCTTTTACCTATTCATTATGAATGTAATTTATCCCACAGAAAAAAATAAAATTTGGTAAAAAATTTTAACCATATCATTGTTTGTCTAACTTAATTGTTTGTCTAAAATTAAAGTTTTAATCTTTGAATTTTTATATTTTATAATAGCCCTCTAAGCGAGTGTCATGTTAAAAATTTGGATACTCTGCATTGTACTCAACTACCTGAACTCGTTCTGTATAAAACTTGTATTGTAAAAAAGAATGTCGTCATCTAACTTGAATTACTTACGATGTTATTTTCTCAATTGTATTATATTGTATTAATTGTATTATATTATTGTATTAATACCATTTTAGGGGGGAAATACTGTAAAAAATGAACAATGAACAATTCCTACACCATCATTATATGGATTCATTGTCTTCATGCAGTACTTATGTTCGTATAGTTTTTATGTTCGAATGTCCATTTTTACATAAGAACCAAAATCGCTTAACGCGAGTTTGGATAATAATTTTACTTGTAGCTTCCTATTTTTGTTCGTGTCACAACCCTACGATCTACCATATTTATGGTTTAGTCGTATCCATTTTCCATTTGTTATAGAAGTTATTATAATTAATTATGAATTGTCTTGCATCTCACCCTCGACCCTAGATTATGCATACACATTGCATGTAACAGGATTGGAACCCGTAGTTGTACTTCTTAGTCATTACTACCCACTCTTTGTCTCTAATTCGTTCTTGTAAATCTTCCTAATAATGATTTGTACTATACGTAAAAAAATCAATAACTATGACGTCACATTTTCCCTTCATCATATATCTAGTATTCAATGTATGAAAATTCTTTAACATCATACTAAGGACGAAACACTCTATAGAAGTCATTATTTATATGTTATGTAGTATAAATATAACTATTATTCGACCATATATCCCGCCCCCATACGTCCATATCTTATCTTGATCATTATCCTATATAAATTTTATTAAATATTCATTTTTTCTCATTCGTTCGAAAACGCAAAAATACGTTCTCGTATTGTTTTTTTATTATTTTTTTTCAAGTGCGTTCACCCCTCAAGATATTCATAAATGCTTACTAAGATCGAATTCCGCTCACGACGACAGATTCGAACGCCTCAAAGATAAAATATCTCGTTCGCTCTGATTTCAAATTTATAACATGTTAAACATATTATAACATATTATGTATATAAATCTATATCATGTGTGCCATGTACTTTGTATTATATTTCTAACATCTTAATTGTCTATTAATATGAAACACTGTAAAAACAAAACAAAGTTATAGTAACTGTTTAATTGTAATTAACTGTAATACTTTAATTTAATATAACGTAATGTACTTTAATGAAACTGTAATTAATAATAACTTGTAATGTACTTCATTGAAACTGTAATTAAATGTAATGATTTAATTTATAATGTAAGAATGTACTTTAATAGAACTGTAATGGACAATCATAAGCGAATGTGAAGTAATCCATAATTGTAATCGTAATTGTAATGAACCAAAATTAATACGTACTCAGTCGTGTACTTAATTTGTACTTATGTGTACTATTACGAAATGATATCGCCTTCATAAATGTAGACTCGGCGAAAAATACAAATTAGTTTTTATTTTTATTTTTTTTAAATTTTATTTGCAATCTTTCAAACATCTGATCATGTGTTTAAAAGGGGGAAACTTAACCTTCGACTGTCTTCCCCCCCAAACATTTAAGTTTATATTATACATGTACTTGTAAAATTACGGCACTTCTTCATTAGACTTCTTGATTAAGTCACTTCATTGGAGCACTTCATTACGAGACTCTTCTTCGGACTGCAGCCTCGCTGCGGGGGAGGGGGCAGAGCCCCCTTGCCCCTTAACCAGAACGCCTCGTCGATACGAGACACACCCATAGGGACATAGAAGAGGAAGGGTCTAACAGTCTGGCGACCCTGCCCCAGGATAAGAAGAAGAATATTTTAAGAAGATTTTATTATTTTAAGAAGATATTTTAGAAGAAGATTTTAAAAGAGGATTTTACAAGAAGATTTTATCAAGAAGATTTTAACAAGAAGATTTTAACAAGAAGATTTTAAGAAGAGGCCACTCTTTGGCCAAAATAGAAATTACCTTGCATCAGGATAAAACCAGTTGACCGGCGTGTCACGACTTCCAGTTCGTAACATCCACCCTTGAACCGGTGTGTCACGACTCCAAGTTCTCCACGCCTAGTTTTCATCCAAGAAGAAGTAGCCAGCAAGACGTCTTCAGGACACGTCTCTAGGACTTCGCCCAGAAATTGTTAAGTACAGAGTTGGTTTTTTTAAGCAATTTGTAAACATTTGAAAAATCAGTATTATTAACAGTTAATATTTAGTATGGAGCCACAATTTAACACAAAACACACTGAACATTTCAGACACTAGTGATACATTTTTTTTAGTGAAACAGTAATTTTCACAGAAGTTAAATGTAAGAGAAGTTAAAAGTAAGAGAGTTAATTTCAAAGAGATTTAATTTCAAGAGAGTTCATTTCAAAGAGAGTTAATTTCAAGAGAGTTAATTTCAAAGAGAGTTAATTTCAAAGAGAGTTAATTTCAAGAGAGTTAATTTCAAGAGAGTTAATTTCAAGAGAGTTAATTTCAAGAGTTATTTTCACTGTTATATTCAGTATAGAATAATTTTATTTTATGTATCAAACATAATAGTATCGTACCTTCGTGTACATTAGAGTGAAATGTTGTTTACATTTTATATTTTTGTTTGCAAATTTTTTGGAATTATTGAATTGAATTGACTTGCAAATTAAGAGAGAGAGTTTACAGAGAGTTTATAGATTTAGAGAGATACTTGAAGTAATTTTGAAGTTATTTTTTTGAATTCATTTTTGAAGTCATTTTTTTGAAGTCAGTTTTTGAAGTCAGAAGGTTGCACCAAGAGGGTCAACCAAAACAGAGGTTAATCGTCTCCACTTGAATAGATATCAAGTGCAGTCATTTTCCATTTTCAGTTAATTTCAAGTTAGTTTCAGAATACTTGATAAGAAGTCAAGTCAGAAGGTTGCGCCAAGATGGACAACCGCCCCAGAGATTTATAGAAATACTTGACAGAGTTCAAGTCAGAGTTTTATTTCAAGTCAGAGAGTTTTATTTGAAGTCAGACAGTTTTATTTGAAGTCAGACAGTTTTATTCCAAGTCAAACAGTTTTATTCCAAGTCAGTTTTATTCCAAGTCAGTTTTATTCCAAGTCAGTTTCCGAGTCCCAAGTATTCCAAGTCCCAAGTCAGTTTTCAATGCAGTCAATTGAATTCAACTTTTTCTTTGTAAGTTAAGAGAATTTAATTTAAGAAAATGTAATCTAGAATTTAATTCAACCTTTTTTTGTTGTTGTAAAAGAGAATTAAATTCAACCAGAATTGACCGGTTTGCGTCTTTAGTTAACTTTTTTTTTGTTTGTGAGAAGGAAATTGACCGATTTGTCTTTTCTTTTTGATGCATTGTTACGTATATAAATATATAGTCATGTAATTTATTATTTGTAACAAAACCGTTTTTACAAAGGTTGTAACGATTTTGGTAATCATTGTAATGTATATGTGATAATAATAGTTGTGTAATAATTAATTAATCGATCTTGTCCTAATGACTCCTTTTAAATTACTATGCTGAGGAACATGCCGTCCCTCCGTTTTGTTTCAACTTTTTTAATTTTTGTTTTAAGTAGTGTGACAAGCAATCTTTTTTTAAAAAAAAGAGCAAAGTGCTCACGAAAGACTTATTGTCAATTTCAAACTTATACCCCCGGCTTAGTCACTCAATTCCCCCGAATGTAGTACTCCAAACTTTGTTTTTTTTATTTATTTATTTTAACACCCCAACCCCAGTTGAACCCAGTGTCGACCAAAACCGTTTTTACAAAAGTTTTTAACGAGTTTTATAATTATTTTGATTATATGATGACAGAAATAGCGTAAAAATTAATCGACCATGTACCTAATTTATCCTGCTCTGTACGATCGGGAAATTTACCCGTATGACCGCACATACCCTAAATTTCAGTCATTTAATTTTTAAAAAACTTCTACACAATAAAACAGATGTATTTGTCTATATGCAAACAAGTTTTCAGATTAAAAAATCAAATAATTCAAATTCTATCAACATTCAACGAAAGAGTATAATTTTTCTACTTAACATGCAAAAATTATTAAACCTTTTTAATATATTTTTTTTATTATATAAAAATAATTTTTAATGTAAAATTTAATTGAAATTATTAAAAGAAAAGATTGTTCGAAATGCTTCCCTTCCATTTCAATAACTTTTTTATTCTTGGTCGAAATTCATCTAAGGTTCGATTTACTTTTATTTTTAAGAATATTATAAAATTATGTTAGCTCATTAAAATGCATAATTGATCTCTATTCTTAATTTGTATTTTTATTTTTTTTGTTCAATTAATCGTGAGTAACTGTCCTTAAATTGTTATTGTACCATTTGTAAGGTATCAAACGAAAATTATAGTCAAATTGACATACTACTAGAGTAAGTACGTTTTTTTTTAATTACCTTATAAGTGTAACTAATTATGTAAAATCTAAATCCTAATTGAATTTTATTACTTTTGACACATTCGAATTCATTTACGTTCCGTCCCTCCAGTCACTTTCACATTAAACTCATATGCATACACCATCATTAATACTACCTGTAATTTAGAATTTTATAATAATTGACCTTGAGCTTAAAGGATTTTGTAATAATGATAATAATAATAATAATAATAATAACAATAACAATAATTGACTTAAACTTAAAAGATTTTATAACCCTAAACCCATCTTAAATTATTATACATTATTTTTAAACTTTGTTCATTCAAAACCTTCCAAATCCCTACACATACACACGCATGTATGCACACTATATATACTATATACATACAAACCTTATGCTAAAATCATTGAATATCACAATAAAACTATTTCATTACGTAAGTGCCAACTATGCTATTTAGTCTTAATCATTTTTGCTTTCTAATATATCTTGCATGCATTTATTCAGTTACTTGAACAATCTATCAGCTAATCTGTCCCTCGAAATTGGAAAATACACACTTTGCACCTAATACACCCAAATACACACTAGACCACAGGTCTATACATCATCCATTACGTAATTCGATTTTTTACCTACAATAGTCAATAAAATTAGTTTATCAATTGTACTATCATGGAAGCCTCGAAAAATCCATGAACTTTAAAATTTATGTTTTTCCCTTTTACCTATTCATTATGAATGTAATTTATCCCACAGAAAAAAATAAAATTTGGTAAAAAATTTTAACCATATCATTGTTTGTCTAACTTAATTGTTTGTCTAAAATTAAAGTTTTAATCTTTGAATTTTTATATTTTATAATAGCCCTCTAAGCGAGTGTCATGTTAAAAATTTGGATACTCTGCATTGTACTCAACTACCTGAACTCGTTCTGTATAAAACTTGTATTGTAAAAAAGAATGTCGTCATCTAACTTGAATTACTTACGATGTTATTTTCTCAATTGTATTATATTGTATTAATTGTATTATATTATTGTATTAATACCATTTTAGGGGGGGAAATACTGTAAAAAATGAACAATGAACAATTCCTACACCATCATTATATGGATTCATTGTCTTCATGCAGTACTTATGTTCGTATAGTTTTTATGTTCGAATGTCCATTTTTACATAAGAACCAAAATCGCTTAACGCGAGTTTGGATAATAATTTTACTTGTAGCTTCCTATTTTTGTTCGTGTCACAACCCTACGATCTACCATATTTATGGTTTAGTCGTATCCATTTTCCATTTGTTATAGAAGTTATTATAATTAATTATGAATTGTCTTGCATCTCACCCTCGACCCTAGATTATGCATACACATTGCATGTAACAGGATTGGAACCTGTAGTTGTACTTCTTAGTCATTACTACCCACTCTTTGTCTCTAATTCGTTCTTGTAAATCTTCCTAATAATGATTTGTACTATACGTAAAAAATCAATAACTATGACGTCACATTTTCCCTTCATCATATATCTAGTATTCAATGTATGAAAATTCTTTAACATCATACTAAGGACGAAACACTCTATAGAAGTCATTATTTATATGTTATGTAGTATAAATATAACTATTATTCGACCATATATCCCGCCCCCATACGTCCATATCTTATCTTGATCATTATCCTATATAAATTTTATTAAATATTCATTTTTTCTCATTCGTTCGAAAACGCAAAAATACGTTCTCGTATTGTTTTTTTTATTATTTTTTTTCAAGTGCGTTCACCCTCAAGATATTCATAAATGCTTACTAAGATCGAATTCCGCTCACGACGACAGATTCGAACGCCTCAAAGATAAAATATCTCCGTTCGCTCTGATTTCAAATTTATAACATGTTAAACATATTATAACATATTATGTATATAAATCTATATCATGTGTGCCTTGTACTTTGTATTATATTTCTAACATCTTAATTGTCTATTAATATGAAACACTGTAAAAACAAAACAAAGTTATAGTAACTGTTTAATTGTAATTAACTGTAATACTTTAATTTAATATAACGTAATGTACTTTAATGAAACTGTAATTAATAATAACTTGTAATGTACTTCATTGAAACTGTAATTAAATGTAATGATTTAATTTATAATGTAAGAATGTACTTTAATAGAACTGTAATGGACAATCATAAGCGAATGTGAAGTAATCCATAATTGTAATCGTAATTGTAATGAACCAAAATTAATACGTACTCAGTCGTGTACTTAATTTGTACTTATGTGTACTATTACGAAATGATATCGCCTTCATAAATGTAGACTCGGCGAAAAATACAAATTAGTTTTTATTTTTATTTTTTTTTTAAATTTTATTTGCAATCTTTCAAACATCTGATCATGTGTTTAAAAGGGGGAAACTTAACCTTCGACTGTCTTCCCCCCAAACATTTAAGTTTATATTATACATGTACTTGTAAAATTACGGCACTTCTTCATTAGACTTCTTGATTAAGTCACTTCATTGGAGCACTTCATTACGAGACTCTTCTTCGGACTGCAGCCTCGCTGCGGGGGAGGGGCAGAGCCCCCTTGCCCTTAACCAGAACGCCTCTCCGATACGAGACACACCCATACGGACATAGAAGAGGAAGGGTCTAACAGTCTGGCGACCCTGCCCCAGGATAAGAAGAAGAATATTTTAAGAAGATTATTATTTTAAGAGATTATTTTTAGAAGAAGATTTTAACAAGAGGATTTTAACAAGAAGATTTTAACAAGAAGATTTTAACAAGACGATTTTAAAGAAGATTTTAAGAAGAGGCCACTCTTTGGCCAAAATAGAAATTACCCTGCATCAGATAAAACCAGTTGACCGGCGTATCACGACTTCCAGTTCGTAACATCCACCCTTGAACCGGTGTGTCACGACTCCAAGTTCTCCACGCCTAGTTTTCATCCAAGAAGAAGTAGCCAGCAAGACGTCTTCAGGACACGTCTCTAAGGACTTCGCCCCAGAAATTGTTAAGTACAGAGTTGGTTTTTTTAAGTAATTTGTAAACATTTGAAAAATCAGTATTATTAACAGTTAATATTTAGTATGGAGCCACAATTTAACACAAAACACAGTGAACATTTCAGACACAAGTGATACATTTTTTTAGTGAAACAGTAATTTTCACAGAAGTTAAATGTAAGAGAAGTTAAAAGTAAGAGAGTTAATTTCAAAGAGAGTTAATTCAAGAGAGTTAATTTCAAGAGAGTTAATTTCAAGAGAGTTAATTTCAAGAGAGTTAATTTCAGAGTTATTTTCACTGTTATATTCAGTATAGAATAATTTTATTTTATGTATCAAACATAATAGTATCGTACCTTCGTGTACATTAGAGTGAAATGTTGTTTACATTTTATATTTTTGTTTGCAAATTTTTTGAAATTATTGAATTGAATTGACTTGCAAATTAAGAGAGAGAGTTTACAGAGAGTTTATAGATTTAGAGAGATATTGAAGTAATTTTGAAGTCATTTTTTTGAAGTCATTTTTGAAGTCATTTTTTTGAAGTCAGTTTTTGAAGTCAGAAGGTTGCACCAAGAGGGTCAACCAAAACAGAGGTTAATCGTCTCCACTTGAATAGAGATCAAGTGCAGTCATTTTCCATTTTCAGTTAATTTCAAGTTAGACAGTTTAAGTTATAGAGATACATGATTGCATTTCAAGTAAGTCGGTTGCACCAAGAGGGTCAACCAAAACAGAGGTTAATCGTCTCCACTTGAATAGAGATCAAGTGCAGTCATTTTCCATTTTCAGTTAATTTCAAGTTAGTTTCAGAATACTTGATAAGAAGTCAAGTCAGAAGGTTGCGCCAAGATGGACAGCCGCCCCAGAGATTTATAGAAATACTTGACAGAGTTCAAGTCTCAGTTTTATTCCAAGTCAGTCTTTTATTCCAAGTCACAGTTTTATTCCAAGTCTCAGTTTTATTCCAAGTCTCAGTTTTATTCCAAGTCTCAGTTTTATTCCAAGTCTCAGTTTTATTCCAAGTCAGTTTCCGAGTCCCAAGTATTCCAAGTCCCAAGTCAGTTTTCAATGCAGTCAATTGAATTCAACTTTTTCTTTGTAAGTTAAGAGAATTTAATTTAAGAAAATGTAATCTAAGAATTTAATTCAACCTTTTTTTGTGTTGTAAAAGAGAATTAAATTCAACCAGAATTGACCGGTTTGCGTCTTTAGTTAACTTTTTTTTTGTTTGTGAGAAGGAAATTGACCGATTTGTCTTTTCTTTTTCATGCATTGTTACGTATATAAATATATAGTCATGTAATTTATTATTTGTAACAAAACCGTTTTTACAAAGGTTGTAACGATTTTGGTAATCATTGTAATGTATATGTGATAATAATAGTTGTGTAATAATTAATTAATCGATCTTGTCCTAATGACTCCTTTTAAATTACTATGCTGAGGAACATGCCGTCCCTCCGTTTTGTTTCAACTTTTTTTAATTTTTGTTTTAAGTAGTGTGACAAGCAATCTTTTTTTAAAAAAAAGAGCAAAGTGCTCACGAAAGACTTATTGTCAATTTCAAACTTATACCCCCGGCTTAGTCACTCAATTCCCCCGAATGTAGTACTCCAAACTTTGTTTTTTTATTTTTTTTTTTTAACACCCCAACCCCAGTTGAACCCAGTGTCGACAAAACCGTTTTTACAAAAGTTTTTAACGAGTTTTATAATTATTTTGATTATATGATGACAGAAATAGCGTAACAATTAATCGACCATGTACCTAATTTATCCTGCTCTGTACGATCGGGAAATTTACCCGTATGACCGCACATACCCTAAATTTCAGTCATTTAATTTTTAATAAAACTTCTACACAATAAAACAGATGTATTTGTCTATATGCAAACAAGTTTTCAGATTAAAAAATCAAATAATTCAAATTCTATCAACATTCAACGAAAGAGTATAATTTTTCTACTTAACATGCAAAAATTATTAAACCTTTTTAATATATTTTTTTTATTATATAAAAATAATTTTTAATGTAAAATTTAATTGAAATTATTAAAAGAAAAGATTGTTCGAAATGCTTCCCTTCCATTTCAATAACTTTTTTATTCTTGGTCGAAATTCATCTAAGGTTCGATTTACTTTTATTTTTAAGAATATTATAAAATTATGTTAGCTCATTAAAATGCATAATTGATCTCTATTCTTAATTTGTATTTTTATTTTTTATTTTGTTCAATTAATCGTGAGTAACTGTCCTTAAATTGTTATTGTACCATTTGTAAGGTATCAAACGAAAATTATAGTCAAATTGACATACTACTAGAGTAAGTACGTTTTTTTTTAATTACCTTATAAGTGTAACTAATTATGTAAAATCTAAATCCTAATTGAATTTTATTACTTTTGACACATTCGAATTCATTTACGTTCCGTCCCTCCAGTCACTTTCACATTAAACTCATATGCATACACCATCATTAATACTACCTGTAATTTAGAATTTTATAATAATTGACCTTGAGCTTAAAGGATTTTGTAATAATGATAATATAATAATAATAATAATAACAATAACAATAATTGACTTAAACTTAAAAGATTTTATAACCCTAAACCCATCTTAAATTATTATACATTATTTTTAAACTTTGTTCATTCAAAAACCTTCCAAATCCCTACACATACACACGCATGTATGCACACTATATATACTATATACATACAAACCTTATGCTAAAATCATTGAATATCACAATAAAACTATTTCATTACGTAAGTGCCAACTATGCTATTTAGTCTTAATCATTTTTGCTTTCTAATATATCTTGCTGATGCATTTATTCAGTTACTTGAACAATCCTATCAGCTAATCTGTCCCTCGAAATTGGAAAATACACACTTTGCACCTAATACACCCAAATACACACTAGACCACAGGTCTATACATCATCCATTACGTAATTCGATTTTTTACCTACAATAGTCAATAAAATTAGTTTATCAATTGTACTATCATGGAAGTCTCGAAAAATCCATGAACTTTAAAATTTATGTTTTTCCCTTTTACCTATTCATTATGAATGTAATTTATCCCACAGAAAAAAATAAAATTTGGTAAAAAATTTTAACCATATCATTGTTTGTCTAACTTAATTGTTTGTCTAAAATTAAAGTTTTAATCTTTGAATTTTTATATTTTATAATAGCCCTCTAAGCGAGTGTCATGTTAAAAATTTGGATACTCTGCATTGTACTCAACTACCTGAACTCGTTCTGTATAAAACTTGTATTGTAAAAAAGAATGTCGTCATCTAACTTGAATTACTTACGATGTTATTTTCTCAATTGTATTATATTGTATTAATTGTATTATATTATTGTATTAATACCATTTTAGGGGGGGAAATACTGTAAAAAATGAACAATGAACAATTCCTACACCATCATTATATGGATTCATTGTCTTCATGCAGTACTTATGTTCGTATAGTTTTTATGTTCGAATGTCCATTTTTACATAAGAACCAAAATCGCTTAACGCGAGTTTGGATAATAATTTTACTTGTAGCTTCCTATTTTTGTTCGTGTCACAACCCTACGATCTACCATATTTATGGTTTAGTCGTATCCATTTTCCATTTGTTATAGAAGTTATTATAATTAATTATGAATTGTCTTGCATCTCACCCTCGACCCTAGATTATGCATCCACATTGCATGTAACAGGATTGGAACCCGTAGTTGTACTTCTTAGTCATTACTACCCACTCTTTGTCTCTAATTCGTTCTTGTAAATCTTCCTAATAATGATTTGTACTATACGTAAAAAATCAATAACTATGACGTCACATTTTCCCTTCATCATATATCTAGTATTCAATGTATGAAAATTCTTTAACATCATACTAAGGACGAAACACTCTATAGAAGTCATTATTTATATGTTATGTAGTATAAATATAACTATTATTCGACCAGATATCCCGCCCCCATACGTCCATATCTTATCTTGATCATTATCCTATATAAATTTTATTAAATATTCATTTTTTCTCATTCGTTCGAAAACGCAAAAATACGTTCTCGTATTGTTTTTTTTATTATTTTTTTTCAAGTGCGTTCACCCCTCAAGATATTCATAAATGCTTACTAAGATCGAATTCCGCTCACGACGACAGATTCGAACGCCTCAAAGATAAAATATCTGTTCGCTCTGATTTCAAATTTATAACATGTTAAACATATTATAACATATTATGTATATAAATCTATATCATGTGTGCCATGTACTTTGTATTATATTTCTAACATCTTAATTGTCTATTAATATGAAACACTGTAAAAACAAAACAAAGTTATAGTAACTGTTTAATTGTAATTAACTGTAATACTTTAATTTAATATAACGTAATGTACTTTAATGAAACTGTAATTAATAATAACTTGTAATGTACTTCATTGAAACTTAATTAAATGTAATGATTTAATTTATAATGTAAGAATGTACTTTAATAGAACTGTAATGGACAATCATAAGCGAATGTGAAGTAATCCATAATTGTAATCGTAACTGTAATGAACCAAAATTAATACGTACTCAGTCGTGTACTTAATTTGTACTTATGTGTACTATTACGAAATGATATCGCCTTCATAAATGTAGACTCGGCGAAAAATACAAATTAGTTTTTATTTTTATTTTTTTTAAAAATTTTATTTGCAATCTTTCAAACATCTGATCATGTGTTTAAAAGGGGGAAACTTAACCTTCGACTGTCTTCCCCCCCAAACATTTAAGTTTATATTATACATGTACTTGTAAAATTACGGCACTTCTTCATTAGACTTCTTGATTAAGTCACTTCATTGGAGCACTTCATTACGAGACTCTTCTTCGGACTGCAGCCTCGCTGCGGGGGAGGGGGCAGAGCCCCCTTGCCCCTTAACCAGAACGCCTCGTCGATACGAGACACACCCATAGGGACATAGAAGAGGAAGGGTCTAACAGTCTGGCGACCCTGCCCCAGGATAAGAAGAAGAATATTTTAAGAAGATTATTATTTTAAGAAGATTATTTTTAGAAGAAGATTTTAACAAGAGGATTTTAACAAGAAGATTTTAAAGAAGATTTTAACAAGACGATTTTAACAAGAAGATTTTAAGAAGAGGCCACTCTTTGGCCAAAATAGAAATTACCCTGCATCAGGATAAAACCAGTTGACCGGCGTATCACGACTTCCAGTTCGTAACATCCACCCTTGAACCGGTGTGTCACGACTCCAAGTTCTCCACGCCTAGTTTTCATCCAAGAAGAAGTAGCCAGCAAGACGTCTTCAGGACACGTCTCTAAGGACTTCGCCCCAGAAATTTAAGTACAGAGTTGGTTTTTTTAAGTAATTTGTAAACATTTGAAAAATCAGTATTATTAACAGTTAATATTTAGTATGGAGCCACAATTTAACACAAACACAGAGAACATTTCAGACATTAGTGATACATTATTTTTAGTGAAACAGTAATTTTCACAGAAGTTAAATGTAAGAGAAGTTAAAAGTAAGAGAGTTAATTTCAAAGAGAGTTAATTTCAAGAGAGTTCATTTCAAAGAGAGTTAATTTCAAGAGAGTTAATTTCAAAGAGAGTTAATTTCAAAGAGAGTTAATTTCAAGAGAGTTAATTTCAAGAGAGTTAATTTCAAGAGAGTTAATTTCAGAGAGTTATTTTCACTGTTATATTCAGTATAGAATAATTTTATTTTATGTATCAAACATAATAGTATCGTACCTTCGTGTACATTAGAGTGAAATGTTGTTTACATTTTATATTTTTGTTTGCAAATTTTTTGAAATTATTGAATTGAATTGACTTGCAAATTAAGAGAGAGAGTTTACAGAGAGTTTATAGATTTAGAGAGATACTTGAAGTAATTTTGAAGTCATTTTTTTGAAGTCATTTTTGAAGTCATTTTTTGAAGTCAGTTTTTGAAGTCAGAAGGTTGCACCAAGAGGGTCAACCAAAACAGAGGTTAATCGTCTCCACTTGAATAGAGATCAAGTGCAGTCATTTTCCATTTTCAGTTAATTTCAAGTTAGACAGTTTAAGTTATAGAGATACATGATTGCATTTCAAGTAAGTCGGTTGCACCAAGAGGGTCAACCAAAACAGAGGTTAATCGTCTCCACTTGAATAGAGATCAAGTGCAGTCATTTTCCATTTTCAGTTAATTTCAAGTTAGTTTCAGAATACTTGATAAGAAGTCAAGTCAGAAGGTTGCGCCAAGATGGACAGCCGCCCCAGAGATTTATAGAAATACTTGACAGAGTTCAAGTCAGAGTTTTATTTCAAGTCAGAGAGTTTTATTTGAAGTCAGACAGTTTTATTTGAAGTCAGACAGTTTTATTCCAAGTCAGACAGTTTTATTCCAAGTCAGAGTTTTATTCCAAGTCAGACAGTTTTATTCCAAGTCAGAGTTTTATTCCAAGTCAGTTTTATTCCAAGTCAGTTTTATTCCAAGTCAGTTTCCGAGTCCCAAGTATTCCAAGTCCCAAGTCAGTTTTCAATGCAGTCAATTGAATTCAACTTTTTCTTTGTAAGTTAAGAGAATTTAATTTAAGAAAATGTAATCTAAGAATTTAATTCAACCTTTTTTTGTGTTGTAAAAGAGAATTAAATTCAACCAGAATTGACCGGTTTGCGTCTTTAGTTAACTTTTTTTTGTTTGTGAGAAGGAAATTGACCGATTTGTCTTTTCTTTTTGATGCATTGTTACGTATATAAATATATAGTCATGTAATTTATTATTTGTAACAAAACCGTTTTTACAAAGGTTGTAACGATTTTGGTAATCATTGTAATGTATATGTGATAATAATAGTTGTGTAATAATTAATTAATCGATCTTGTCCTAATGACTCCTTTTAAATTACTATGCTGAGGAACATGCCGTCCCTCCGTTTTGTTTCAACTTTTTTTAATTTTTGTTTTAAGTAGTGTGACAAGCAATCTTTTTTAAAAAAAAGAGCAAAGTGCTCACGAAAGACTTATTGTCAATTTCAAACTTATACCCCCGGCTTAGTCACTCAATTCCCCCGAATGTAGTACTCCAAACTTTGTTTTTTTATTTTATTTATTTTAAAACACCCCAAACCC
>JAJOZX010022543.1:0-13579 GCA_023014485.1 Bathynomus jamesi
ACAGTGTGATTATTATTATTATACTTAAAGATTACATTAATGCCAATTGCTTTAAGTACAGTAGGAAGGTATTGAAAATTAACATGGTAAGGTAGGCTAAGGATATTTTTACGCTGAAATTCCTTTACAATTACGTTATTATAATACCTACTATTCTTGGCTTTCTTAATTAAGACAGTTATCTAAAAATGAAATAGGATAACATAATAATTTAGTACCAATATTCATGATATTGCATAACTCGGAATCTAAAAAAAATTCAGGACTGACAACTCTCAATGCTCGAAGAAACATAGCAGCAGAGAAAATAGAGGATTTAATAGAAGGATGATGGTCAGAATAAAAATGCACATAAGAGTTATCATTAGTAGTAGTAGGCTTACGGTAGACTTCATATTTGAACTGATTAGAGCAGCATCTCCAAATTTTTAGATCAAGAAAAGATAGGCTTCCATCATTTTCTTTTTCAACTGTAAACTTAATAATAGATGGGACTAAATTGTTGAGCCTACCAAGAAATAAGTCCACATTCAAATTATTAGGCCAAAGGCATAAAAAAAAAAATCATCTATATACCTGTACCAAACAAAGTTAAAATTAACAATCGTAGGCAAAATTCGACTTTCAAAAAATTCCATATTAAATAAATTAGCTAGTACAGGTGAAAGGGGATTTCCCATAGCCAATCCAAACGACATAGCATAAAACTTATTTTCAAACTGAAATTTACAATCTTTGACACAAAGCTTAATTAACTCAATAAGAGTGTTGTGTTGAACAGGGAAAGAAGAATATTCAGAGATCTTATAATCTTTTAAAAAAATCAAGTAGGTCATCAACAGGGACTTTTTTTGTGAATAGGGAGCATAGATCGAAGTTTACCAATTTGAAATTAGGGTCATTAGGGAACTTCATTCAGTTTGTCAATAAGATCCATGCTATTTACAATATGTGACTCAGAAATAGAGCCAACTAACGGCGTTAAACTAACTAACTAACTAACTAACTAACTAACTAACCATTTTGTAGCTTATAATAGGTTACGGAGCAAACTGAGCTAACAATAGGCCTCATGGGATTATTTACTTTGTGTGTTTTTACTAAGCCGTACAGATATGGTAGTGACGGATTAATACTAAGACACTGCTGTGGAAGCCTATTATAGTTATTTTTTTAAATTTCTCTTAATTTTCTGTTAAACATTTCATTAACATCCTCCAATGGGTCTCTATTTAGAGGTTTGTACGTGTCACGATCACTCAATAATGTATTCATCTTTTCAACATAACTGATTTTGTCCATGATGACGATCGAATTGGTTTTGTACACGAAAGACCTTGAATCGTTTTTCTTTTCCTTGTGGTTTTGCAGTATATAAATAATATATATATATATATATATATATATTATATATATATATATATATATATATACGAGTCACACGCACGCATTATTCAAGCATTATTTATTCCTATTATGATGATAATAATAAAAAAAAAATACGATGGAAATTCATGATCAGATTTTATTTTTACATAGTGTTTTAGGGAGGCACTTCTCCAAAGAAAAATTGAAACCATTTCTACGATATGATGATGTCGGAGAGAAATGTTTCCAACTCTCATTATCCATCCCTAAAACCCACATACTGCATGCATATAACAAAGCAGGTCATTATATTTTTCATTTTATTTATCGTGTATTCTTTTTAACATGCATACTCATAATATATATATATATATTATATATAATATATATATATATATATATATAAGTTCCTTGTTCCATGCACGGTCTGTGTTTAACATATAAGTTTCTCAGGGGACCATTCTGAGTTTGTGTGGGTATATATATATATATACACACACACACACACACACACACACACACACACACACACACGAGTCGCACGCACGCACGCACACGCAAAAAAAAAAAAAAAAAAAAAAAAAAAAAAAAAAAAGAGTTGAATCCAGCCTTCTTTTATTCCTAAACCAATCAAGAGGATCATGTAACAAAAGCAGTTACGTCAGTCATCAACTTGGGTCAACCGGCCAATCAAGGGTCAGGTCGAGGGGGGCAGGGCTTTGCTGTTAAAAAAATAGGTGGGGCCGGCCACAAAATTACAAAGTTACCACATATATAATTATATTGTCCCTCAATAATAATAATAATAATAAGAATAATAATAATAATAATAACAACGGTAAAATGGTGGGTTTGAAGATAACTAATGAGAGATATGATATTCGGAAAAGTAACTACAGTAGAATTAAGAATGTTTGGTGATGAGGAATGAACCTAATCTTATTTGTAGGCAGCTTTAAAAAAGAAAGAAAATTTTACATGTTTATAACGGTATTTTAGAAATGTCCTTTTGTAAACAAACGCTTGAAGTTATAAATTAATAAAATTTTAATACATGATAACAATTTTAGTCTTTGTTATTAACTCGCATAAAATTATTTTATGTTGAATTAAAAAGTGAATTACTTAAATTTTAAGAAGTAACAATTACCAATTTTGGCATAAAAAGGGATACATTTTAAGTAGGAATTTGGTTTGTTCATTAATAGTGTTAAATTCTTTAGCTTAAGAAATAGGCCCATAGCGTAATTTCAAGTGTCTATAATATATTTGTGTCTCTACCCTCTCCCACCACACACACACACACACACACACAACATATTTGGTCATGATTTGTCATTCCAGTTCAGATTGCGTTGAGGCTCTGCACTGCGTCCGACGAAAAGAATATAAAAGAAAATGAACTAACGGTCGAAATTCTCGTTCAAGAAAGTAAGTGAGTAGTACGTCGTTCGTTCGTTCCTTCGTTTCAATAATGGCTGACGTTGAAACTACTGCTACTACAGCAGTGTCTCCTGCTCCTAAGAAAAAAAGTAGTAAAGCAAGTAAGAAAAGTAGAAGTACTGCTACGAAGCCATCTCACCCTAAAACTTACGACATGGTTATATCTGCAGTCAAGGATTTGAAAGAACGTAAAGGCTCGTCGCTTCAAGCTATCAAGAAGTATATATCGACTCATTACAAAGCGGATGCCGACAAAATTGCCGTTTTCATTCGGCGGGCACTGAAAAAGGCTGTAGCAGAGGGAGTTTTAGTTCACACTAAAGGAACGGGCGCTAGTGGATCCTTCAAACTGGCACCTGCAGCAGGCAAACAGGAAAAACCAAGTAACAAAAAGACCACACCTCAAAAGAAAAAAGCTGCTACTCCGGCCCCTCCACAAAATAAATCTAAAGTAAAACCAAAAACGAAGAAAACCTCATCGAAGAAGGAAGCCACACCTAAGAAGAATGCCAGGAAAAGTGCGACAAAGTCTTCTAAGAAGGCTAAATCCCCCAAACCTAAGAAGGCTCCGTCAAAGCCAAAAGCTAAGAAAGCCGCCAAGAAATAAAGAAATAACCCCCCCCAGAAAAAAAATGCTTTCCAACTCGACGCAACACAATGCGAACACTGTTTTTCGCATCATATTAGCTCCCAAGGGAGCTTCCACAAACTTAAGAAAGAGATAATAATATTCTCATTATTATTTTAATAAATATAGATTATGAGCCTTAGAAAAAGAAAATTATAATTAAAAAAAAATATATATATATATGATGCAAATCCAGGAATAAAGAAAGGTTTACATAATTTATTCAGTTTACGTGTAATGAAATTTAATATATATATACACACACACATATATATATATATATAGTCGTAAGTAAATTCCAATAACTTCCCTTTTTTTTATTTATTCATACAGAATGCAGTGTTTATACTCAATTTAAATTATGTTTATCCTTTCTTAGTTTTTTATTTTTTAATGAGTAACTAAATTTAGAATTTGTAAAGAAACGCATGAAGTGATAATTGAAAACCAAAGAGAAGTGTGCTATGATATATATATAGTGTGTGTATAGTATACGACATTAATATTATTTTACTTGAAGTCCTCTATTGTTAATAGTAGTTATCTCTTTTTTAATTGTATTTTGGACCTAAAAAGGTCCTTAATTGGTGGTGAAATCGATTGACGACGACGATGTCGAATCCGTAGAAGAAAAAGAAGATGTCGGGTAGGATTGTGAACCTTATTTAACCGCCAAATCCGTACAAAGTACGTCCTTGACGTTTCAAGGCATACACCACATCCATGGCGGTGACGGTCTTTCTCTTGGCGTGTTCAGTGTAGGTTACTGCATCTCTGATCACATTTTCGAGGAATACTTTAAGTACTCCTCTGGTTTCTTCGTAAATGAGTCCAGAAATACGTTTGACGCCTCCACGTCGAGCTAGACGACGGATAGCAGGTTTGGTGATCCCCTGGATATTATCACGAAGAACCTTTCGATGACGTTTAGCACCACCTTTTCCCAATCCTTTTCCTCCCTTGCCTCTTCCAGTCATTGTTGTAGCGGACGAACGAAGTTGGTTGAAATATAAACAAACTTAACTCGCAAATTGAAAAATACACACAGCGCAGCTTCCACATCGGTTTATATAATAGAAGAAGCAGCTGGTAAAGTAGTGTCCATTTTATTTTTCTAAATTTTCTCTTTATATCTTAAAGACTAATGCGTAGTATTAGTATTTATTTATTATGTATGAACGTTAGTAATAGATTGTTGTAATTTTTATTAAATAATTGTTAAAAATGATTAAATTATTAAATAATTGTTAGAAATGGTTAAATTATTAAATAATTTCACCAGTTGCATTTGGGAAAGGGCGTGAAACCCGTGTGTTACACCGTACGAGCGTGTATATAAATGCAGCTAAAAGGGTGGGCCTAGTTTATTTCGTTTCGTCTTCGCAGAAATAGTCAAGGAAGAATGGCTCGTACAAAGCAAACTGCCCGTAAATCGACGGGAGGAAAGGCCCCTCGCAAACAGCTTGCCACTAAGGCGGCTCGCAAGTCTGCTCCCGCTACTGGTGGAGTTAAGAAGCCCCATAGATACCGTCCTGGCACTGTAGCCCTTCGTGAGATCAGGCGCTACCAAAAGAGTACTGAACTGCTGATCAGGAAACTGCCGTTCCAACGTCTCGTCCGAGAAATCGCTCAAGACTTCAAGACTGACCTCCGATTTCAGTCATCGGCTGTGATGGCCCTTCAGGAAGCTTCCGAGGCTTACCTCGTTGGTCTCTTTGAAGATACAAACTTGTGCGCCATTCACGCCAAAAGAGTTACCATCATGCCAAAAGACATTCAGTTGGCAAGAAGAATTCGAGGGGAAAGAGCTTAATTAATAAGTTTATCAGTTATCCAAAGCTTTTTCCTTGTACTCGAAAAAATTTACTTAATCGCTAATAATAAGGCCCTTTTAAGGGCCAAACTTTATTTAAAAGAGAGATAATTAAGTTGAACAACAGAAATACTACTTTAATTTTAAATAACAGTTTTGACACCAAAAAAAAAAAAAACGAAGGAAGGTGCTTGCAGTTATAAAAGTTTGCCTATGTTTGAAGATATATATATATATATATATATATTTATATATATGAGAATGAGACCCCCTTTTTTTTTTTAATAAAATAAATTTTGAATGTATATATATATATATATATATATATATATAACATGAATGAGACAGATCGCTTTTTTTTTTATAAAATCAATTTTGAATGAAGGTGCTGGGTGTTATAAAAGTTTGTCTAACTATATATATATATATATAAAACGAATGAGATATCCCTTTGCTTTATGCCATAATTTTTTTTAAATAAAATAAATCGTCAAGGCATGAGCTGTTTCATATATATATATATATATATATATATACACACACACATGAAAATCACGTGAATAAACAATTTAATATTAATAATTATTATCCCTTTTTAAAGAAAATGTGGCTCCAGTAGGAGCCTTATTATAGTGATGATGATACACCTTTACTTCTTTTCAGTTTTCTTTGGTAGAAGAACGGCTTGAATGTTAGGCAGCACACCTCCCTGAGCGATGGTGACCCCTGAAAGGAGTTTGTTTAACTCTTCATCGTTGCGGATTGCGAGCTGTAGATGACGTGGAATAATACGAGACTTCTTGTTATCCCGAGCGGCGTTGCCAGCCAATTCGAGAACTTCAGCAGCTAAATATTCCATAACTGCAGCGAGGTAAACCGGAGCTCCAGCACCAACACGCTCAGCATAGTTTCCTTTTCTTAGTAGACGATGAATTCTACCGACGGGGAACTGAAGACCAGCTCTACTCGAGCGTGTCTTCGATTTTCCCTTAACTTTGCCACCCTTGCCGCGACCAGACATATTGACGATGAAAGCGCTGTTGTTACGAACAGAAATAATTATCGAGAAGGCTTTTTCGCTCAACGCTCAACGATCTGAAAAGTTTGGAAAGTAGGAGAAAAGGTGTGGTTTTGATACACCTTTAGTAGTGGTAGAAATAAGTTCGAAAATGAAATAAAGTAGTAGTTTAAAGATTCCAGGTTGTCTGGAGCTCTCTGTCTTCAGTACTTATTATTCTAGATTAGTGTGCCGGTGGGCACTGTGATTTTACGTCAATTTTAAACATATTTTGGTCTTGGTGGTATTTGAGTTTGTTTTTTACTGCTTTTGAATTGTATATTTATAGTTCTTTGCATTTCGTCATCAAACTGTATTTTTTCTAATAGCTGTGGAGGGATTTCTCTCTATCTTGTCCCATATTTTGACTGCCCGATTATGTAGGACAACATTAATCGGGTCTAAATCTGCTTGCGCGTGAAGATGCCTTTGTTTCTGCCGATCAGTTCTGAATTTATCTGTTATGTAGAGGGCCCCTTTGTTTTGTACCCTTTGCATTTTACGTATCTGATTGTTATTTGCCACATGTAGTGGGACGGTTGGGTACAAAAGTACTGATCGGACTAATGCGAGGTAGAGCTTTCTTTTGTTAGCTTTGTTGAGGCCTCTAAATCTGTATAATTTGCTCATGCTGGCATTTGCGCTGTTAACTCTCTCAGTGTAGTGTTTGACGTAGCTCGTTCTCGTTATTTTTAGGCCTAACATTTTGCCTTCTGCGGAGTACTCATACAGTTCTCCGTCTACTTCGAGATCCCCCGTTTTTTTTCTCCCTATTGGGACGACCGTAAATTTAGCCCTATTCGTTCTTATCTTCCATCTTTTTTCGAATTCGTTTATGTTCCTGATCTCTCTCGCTGTGTTTTGTGCGATCATTTGGGGGGACTTTGAGACGCAAGGGACTATCTGTGTTATATCATCTGCATACACTATATTTATTGTGTCATTTCCTACCGGTTCTGGCAGGTCAGACGTGTATAGTGCATACAGTATAGGGCTCAGACAGCCGCCTTGCGGGACACCTGCCTTTAGGGCAAATTGTTGACCTTGGTACCCTCCGATGTTTATAACGGCTTTTCGGTCCATGAGGTAGTCACAAAGAATACGTTCGAGTATGGGGTTAATATTCAATCGCAGAATCTTGCATTGCAGCCCCGTTATCCATACTTTGTCGAATGCTTTCTGTACGTCTCGGAGAACTATATCTATCGATTGGCCTTTTGCTTTAGCCGTAGCTATTTTCTCACACATCAGTGTTATAGCCGTTTCCGTGCTTCTCTTTTTTCGGAATCCGTGTTGGTGATGGTTCATCAATTGATTGTCCGTTAAATATACCATTAATCTGCTGGTGATGATCCTTTCAAACAATTTTCCCATAAATTCTAAGAGGGAGATTGGTCTGTAATTAGCTACTTGTGTCGGGCTCTTCCCCGGCTTGGGAATAAATATCATTTTCGCTATTTTGAAGGCGTCTGGGTAGTATCCCACATTTAAAGCAGCGTTGAGAGCCTTTAATAGTACATTGAGGAACCCATCTGGAGCATTCTTGAGGTTGGCCTTCGTAAGTCCGCTTAGCCCTGGGGCTTTCTGTTTGAATTTGTCTATGTTATATTTCAGTTCTTCGAGCGTGATTCGACTGCCGTATCCATCCATGGTAAATCGGGTGTCATTTACGTAATGGTGGGGGGACAGTCTATCGACTTTGGGAGCAAGTTCTTCCAGGATGTCGTTTTCGTGGACTTCGTCATATTCCATATTCTCTTCTTCTGTTATTGAAAAAATGCCTTCCCAGTGCTGTCTAAAGAGAGCTTCCTTTTCTCGTGGGTCAAAAATATGCTCATTGTTGTTGTTTTTGATGAAGCTTACTGTCTTCGCTTCCTGTCCTTTGAGTCTGTTAACCATATCCCAGAAAGCCTTGGGGTCCCGTTCCACATCGAGCCTACTGATTATTGCGTTCCAGAGGGCCTTTTGCATTTCACTTAATTCACAATAGATTTCTGCCTGCAGCCTTTTCATACGGTTATATAAGTATCTGTTGGGGCCATTAGTTCTTATTTGCTGATAGATTGTCTTAAATTGCTGCTGTTTAATGGCGACCTGCCTATTTTGAGGAGGGTGAGGCAGCGTTTTATGACTATTTTTTGGGACACAGGCTGTATCCGCTTCTTCTATAGTTCTCGTAATATTTTGTAATTCTGCATCTATCTCTTCGAGTGTAGCGTCGGTTAGGTCGCTACCTTGATATGCGCCCAGCATCTGCTTATATTGCTCCCAGTTAGCCCTCTTATATGTTTTCCTTAGTGCGACTGGGATTTGTATTGGATTTGCAGAAAGGAGCATTATGACGGGAAGGTGATCACTCGGCGTAAGTGGACCTTGTTTAATGTGATAGTTAAATGGCTGGTTGTTGTTCATTAATACTATATCCGGCCGGGTGGCGGATCTATATGTAATGAAAGTTGGGAATTCGGGTCCGACTCTCTTGACGATATTCCTTTCTAAAAGCGTTTTCAAATTATTGCCAATTCTGTTAAAGGTCGTATATCCGGCGGCTGCACAGCGGGCATTTAAGTCGCCCATGAGAATGACTGGGATGTTTCTGTTAAATAGGTTAATGAAGTTATGCAGTGGCAGGTAGTTTCTTCTAGGCGGTTGGTAGCCTACTGCTATTCCTATTTCTCCCATTTCTGTGCTTATAGTGACGAAGAGGTAGGCTTCGTCCAGGGGCTCTCCTTCTTTGTATTGGATTTTTTTTGATTGCTATAGCTACTCCGTCATACTGTTCATTGGAGTCATTTTTTTGGATAATATTGTAATTAAGTATTTTTATTTTCTTGTTATCTTTCATTCCGTGTTCTGAGATGAGGATGATGTCGGGATCCTCGTCCTTGTAGAGGTTACACATCTGGTGCCGCTTAATTTCCCATTGTCCTACATTGTGAGCTATTATTTTTATTTTATTATTAGGAACCATTAATTACGGGTTTTCTGATGTTTGTCTTTTCTTTTCACTCGGTTCGATTATCTCCCGGACCTTAGTCTTGGGTCTCGCTCCGCTCCACATCTTTTCTTATTGTAATTCTCTTGTGTTAATACTACACAGTTTTCTTCTGTTATTTTAATAAGGCCTTGCTTGAGGGCCTCTTCTACGATTGTCTCTTTCGCCGTAGCTTTGTAGTCCCATTTGTATCTGTGGCACGCTATTCCTTCAACTATGTGTGTGGTGCTTATCGATCGGGGGAAGCCTTGCTTTTCGGACGCGTAAATCTGGAGATTAAATTCCTCGGCTTCGTGCCGGTATAGGTCCTGAGGGTCTTTTTCTCCTCTGTTGGTAGGCTTGCGCTTCGTAGGGTCCTTGCTAGTTTGTCGGGACTGTGAACTTGTTGCGGGTGATTGTGCGCCCTCATTAGTTGCATTTGTGGGGTCTTCATGGGGACCGTCTGCCGTACAGGATTGTTTAACTTTTGTGCCTTCTTCGGCGGCCTCTGGAGTTGTAATTGTTGATTGGACGATGTTAGTTCGTTCAGGGGTTTCTGCAGCTACTTCTGGTACGAAGTACTCTTGGGCTAGGTTCAATGATTTTGTTAGTAAATTGGACGGAGGGCATTCCGGGAATTTCAGTTCCCTGAATCCATTTAGCTTCAATATAGCGTTTAGCTCAGTGGCATAGCTACCTGGCTTCGCTATGTTCATTACATGCGCGTGAATTACGCAAGTTAATATTTCTATAGGGGCGCCCTCAATCTCTGGGGCGGCAATTTTATTTGCAGTCGTTGCGGCCAACCCATTTTGGGCCACTTCTGCGTACCCTCGCGTCTTTCGGGTTGTTTCTTTTTCTCTCTTCTTTTTTATTAAGTCTTTTTTTATGGGACATTTCATTGCCAAAGTCCTATGAGGTCCGTTGCAGTTTAGGCATTTTTTTTCTGGGCTTTTACAGGTCCTCCAGCTGTGGTCCGTTCCACTGCATTCGGAGCATATAACTTGTTCTTTATTTGGGCAGTCCTTTGAGAGATGGTCTTCGAGTTTATAACACTTATAGCACATTTGAATATTTGTGTGCTTGTCTTGTTCAATTTGGGCTGGTGCTATTCTTACATTAAAGGCCAGTAGGCCTTCTTCTGTTGCTTTTTTAGCCATTGCTGTATCGGTGAATACCACCTTCATGAGGTGAGTGCTTCTCCCGAATTTAATTACTGCTTGTACTTTAGCCCACCGTTGGCATCTCTCAATTTCTTTCTTAGTATCTTCGTCGGATTGTCCTCCGATCCACTCATCTATTTGTTTGCAAATGACCGATCTCGTGGCCAATACCTCTGGAGGAATTTGAGGCTCTAGGCCTATTTCTTTGAGGGACTCCACTGCGGCAGAGCCCGTCAGGGAGATGACGTCCCTTTCTTCGTGGCATAAGCCGATGTATCCCGAGTTCACCGCTATAAGCTTAGTGAGGGCCACACCCAATTGGCCATAAATTTTTTTAAAAACTTCTCCTCTTGCTGGGGTCTCCTTACCCCGTATTACTCGTAGTGGTATACGAGTGGGCATGTTTTAATGGTTAGCTTATTAACCAACTTCCTCCCTCGCCCCATAAGCCATGAAGTGTAGTGCGTTATCTAAATTTTATTTTATATATATATATATATAATTATATATATATTTTTTTTATTTTTTATTTTTTTATTTTTTTATTTTTTTTTTTTCCTATTCTCATCCGCAGCAATGCACTGATGAAGCGAGGTTCGCCCCCTGGGGGGTTCAACGATTATCTCGCCTGGCAGAAGAGCAGGCTCCTGCATCTTTCTCCGGCATGAACTGTGTCTCAGCGGCCCTCTTCAAAAGATGCTGCATTGCCCGTACAATGAGAGGACCCTACCTTACTGGCAGTGGGACGAACCACAAACCTCCCAGGGTCAGTAGGCCCCTCAGCGGTACAATTATGCTAGGCATAGTTGCCCTCCTTTGGGTGTCCAGTCCAGTGGGGTTTCCACCGTTAAGCGCACTTCTTCATAGCGGGGCGAGGCAGGAAAGTGAGGAGTTTACCTCCTCATCAGCGTAATATTATCTCTTCTAAGTCCCTTTTTTCCTACAAGGGTTGCCTCTTAGTATACTTTATTGTTCCAATGACTCGCTTGTCTTATCGCTCAGGGAATGCGCCCCCAAATCCAAGCCGCGCTTACCACCTTTGAAAACTGAAAATGTTCAACGTGACAAAATTCTGGCCGTGGATGACTTTCCTCCTCTTTTGCCACCCTTGCCGGTGAGAGAGTTTTTGAGAAAACTCTCAGGAAGTTTCCCTCCTTAATTACCGCTGGGGCTGAGTCGAGATCCTCTGAGAGTCTTTTCCCGATTTGTTGTCTCCTTTGCCAAAAGGCAAGCGATGAGTCAACTTTCTTCAGCGAGGTAGAATGTCTTCACACGACGAATCCTCAAACATCAATCCTTGTTTTCTTTTTCGCTTCTCGGGAAATTTTTCTTACATAGTCAACAATTGTACAGAGTTCGAACGTAATACCCCAATAGTTATATAAGGCGGCGAAAATTGTCGCAGAAAGATAATATTTGCATTTGAAAAGGAAATTTTCAGAGAGCGAGTGATTTGCTGTCTTTTTAATTTCTTCAAGCGTTGCATCCATCAGTCTTTCTATCATGGCTCCGAAGGCGTCCGGAAAGGCGGCTAAAAAGGCTGGAAAAGCGCAGAAGTCTATTTCTAAAGGGGATAAGAAGAAGCGAAAGAAGAGGAAGGAGAGTTACAGTATCTACATCTACAAAGTTTTGAAACAAGTGCATCCAGACACTGGCATTTCTTCGAAAGCCATGTCGATCATGAATTCTTTCGTGAATGATATTTTCGAAAGAATCGCTGCCGAAGCTTCTCGTCTGGCTCACTACAACAAGAGGTCTACTATAACTTCCCGAGAGATCCAAACTGCCGTGAGGCTCCTGCTTCCTGGAGAGCTTGCTAAGCACGCTGTATCGGAAGGAACCAAAGCGGTTACTAAGTACACATCGTCTAAATAAGCGCCATGCGTTATTCCTCCTGTGAAGCAAATGTGAGAAGAACAACGAAAAAAATATTTATATATCACACTTGCACAAACAAACTCGGCTCCATTTGGGGCCACATTTCTTTTGAAGAAAGAGATAATACAAATATTTTAATTTCAAGCATTATTTATGCCTATTATAATAATAATAATAATACGATGGAAATTCATGATCAGATTCTAATTTTATATAGTGTGTATACTTCACAAATTTCATTTATTTCTACGATATGATGATGTCGTGTCGGAGAGAAATGTTTCCAACTTTCATTATCCATCCCTAAAACCCACATACTGCAGCTCATTATAGTTTTCATTTCACTTATCATGTATTCTTTTTAACGTGCATACTGATATATATATATATATTAAATATATATATATATATATATATACACGAGTCACACGCACGCGCGCACGCATTATGAAAGCATTATTATATTCCTATTATGATGTAATAATAAAAAAAAATACGATGGAAATTCATGATCAGATTCTATTTTATATAGTGTTTTAGGGAGGCACTTCTCCAAAGAAAAATTGAAAATTTTTTGTATACTTCACAAATTTCATTTATTTCTACGATATGATGATGTCGGAGAGAGATGTTTCCAACTTTCATTATCCATCCCTAAAACCCACCTATTGCAGGTTATTATAGTTTTCATTTCATTTATCATGTATTCTTTTTAACGTGCTACTGAATATTATATATATATATAAATATATATATATATATATATATGGGATGAATTTCAATAAAACACGTGAAATGAATGAATGCTCGCCCATAAATATATACAACTTACAGGAAAAACAAAACAATTAGCACGTACTTAACAAGGGTTAATGAGAGGCAAAATAAATTTTAACATGATATCGACAATTTTATACGTCCCCGCACTGTTACTGAAATTGTTTTTAAAATGAATAAATGCACATTCCAGAATATTTTTTCTATTATATCTCTGTTTTAACAAGCGCTTTAGAACTATCCCACTTGATGCTATGGTTACATCTATACATATGGTTAAATAAAGCATTGGATTATTATTATTATTATTATTTATTATTATTATTAGCTGTTCTACAAGCAATTTATGCTGTTTTACCCTAATATCTAACGTTTTACCGGTTTGGCCTATACTGTATATACAGAGTTACATTGTGTACATCCGATCGAATACACACAACGAACAACATATCAGGCTATTCTTATTAGGCGTGATTTA